>PVKN010014031.1:0-19496 GCA_004027915.1 Capromys pilorides | reverse complement strand
ACATTCAAGTAACTGAAGCATATAGAACTCCAAATAATATCAACCCAATTAAAACCATACCCTGACATATAATAATCAAGATTCCAAGCTGGGCGTGGTGGCGCACCCCTGTAATCCCAGCACTTGGGAGGCTGAGGCGGGAGGATCAGTGCAAGTTCGAGGCCAGCCTGAACTGCATAATGAGACTCTGTCTCAAAAAAAAAAAAAAAAAAAAAAAAATCAAGAGCCCAGAAATTCAGCACAGGAACAGTACACTAAAAGCCACTAGAGAAAAGAAACAGATCACATTTAAAGGAAAACCCATCAGAATAATGGCAGATTTTTCTTTACAAACCATCAAGTCAAGAAGAGCATGGAGCAAAGTACTTCAAGTCTTACAAGGAAACAAATTCCAGCCAAGACTGATATACCCTGCATAACTCTTTTTTTAGTTTCAATGGAGAAGTGAAACACTTCCATGACAAAGAACAACTAAAAAATTTCATGATGACAAAGCCAACCCTAAACAGTTTACTAAAAGATATTCTAAAGAGGGATCAAAATGACCACAACTACATGAAAGAGAATGTAAAGAACCCACCAAATAGGGTAAACAATTAAACACAGGGGAAAAAGAGGTATACATAGCAGTCTTTCAACTATTCTTTTGTATACAGCAGCAGAATATGTCCATCAGCATATTCTACAAATGGACTTCTCCTGCACCCTATGGGTCATGATTCTGTCTGGTTCTACCTGGTGGATATCAGGAAAATAGCAGTAGCTCAATCCCACAAGTGACACATGACCTGGACACTGTCCATGTCCACAAAGTGCTAGAACTTTGTGTGATATCCTATCCCCAAACTGTTCAAAGTTCTGGTCATATATTTGCCATTCCAGTATCTATGTTATGTTTTATTCTTAGTAATTATTTGCTACCATGGAAACTTTGTCTTAGTTGATATCTTTGTATATATTAACCTATTCAAATACTATGTGAATTCTCTGGATTACAGATTCATACATGTAATACACAACGTTCTGGCCTCTAAGTTGGGTTCATGATTTGAATTTTGTAATATTGTTTAAAAATATTTATTTCAATTTTAATTAATATTTAATTAATTTTCTGAGTATTGTTTAATTATACTTTTTGTTTTATGATTTAAACTGTATCTTTGACTTACAACCTACTTATAAGACGTGGTATGATATTTTCTCCTAGTATTACAAGTTTTAAAAAGAAAAAAATATGTGTATATATATGTATACACAAGAGAGGACAGATATACAGCTACTTTTCTTTAGTTCACTGAGAATAAAAGTTTGTACTAACATTGTTTAGATAAGAACATATATATATATATGCATATACATACATACACACACACATACACATGTATGAATATCACCTCCAATCCTAAATTCATTCTCGTGCATAACTTGTCTCTGAGCATGTTCCACCTCTAGGCCATTGAGGGGGTCCTACAGAGACCTGGAGAACCAGGAGATACACACAGACCTAGGAAATTAATGTCTCAGGCAGACTCAGACTCATGTTGGCCCAGGTTTGCTAAGGGCTCTCCATTCTGCTCTACCAGGCTTGATCTCCCTGCTGCCTCTTACAAGCTTTTCACCAAGGCTTCTTAGGAGATAATCAAGCCTTAGTTAGAGACAGAGATGTGGCCTCTTGCCGAGACCTAGGACATTAACCAGCCTGGATGGACACTGCTGAGGCTTACATGCATGTGGACCATGTGTGCTCATGGAGTGTGTGCTGTTCAGGGGTCAGCAGACAGTTTTCAGGGATACTTCCACCCTGGCCCCCAGGACACAGGGTGAGGCTACCACTTTCACATCTGTAGCAGCACCTGGCTTCTAAGTGTCTAGTTCAGGTTAGCCACCAACTCTTTAAATTTGATCAAGTCCTAACTGCATACTAAACATCTCCCATGTTTCACCATAAAGAATATAAGGAGCAATACAGAAGGAATCCTCACAAAGCCAACCAGCTTATAATTTAGGTACTAACGAGGTATGGGAGATGGGTTAAACATGTCCCTAAGAACTCTGACTCCCTGTAGATCATGCTTTGCCTGCTAAGCGTTTATCTTTTTCTGCAATGTTAGCGCTGGAACTCAGGGCTGTATGGTGCCTTCCCACTGAGTTACCTCCCAGCCCTCTGACCAGTCATGCTTGACCGGGGACAAAGAGTGAGCCAAGTTTCATTCTATTTCTCACCTATGCATTTCCCTAAACTGACTAAAAATAAGGGATGAGGAAAAGAAGGTCAGAATGTGGCTGTGGAAGAAACCATTAGCTCCCCACCCCTTCAAGTCCACAACTTGCTTTTTCTAAAAGCGCCAGTCCTTTAGCAGAGCATTTGGCTTGCAGTTCCCCATCTGCGCTGTAGCCAGTCTGCTCGTGTGACTCAAGTTCTGGCTAAGGAGATGCAGAGTCCCACAGCAGCTCCCACAGACTTCCCAAAGAAGAACCTGGCTGTGTTCCTGGTGCTTTCCCTGTCTGTCTGGTCTTGCTGACAGATTGCCAAGGGCAAGTGCATAGCCTTTGCACCACTTTTTATTGAAAAGTAGAGCCCAAACTGGGCATGTAATTGAGCACTGAATGCATTTGCCATTCTTTGACAAAAGACAGGCGGGATGTCTACAGTGGAGTGAACTGACTATATCTAAAACTTGTGCTGAGTTTTTCCTCTTTTGGAATCTTCAAGATCAGTGGCAGGATCTCTGCAGGGGGCTGCATACTGCAGGGTCAGAGGATCCAGCAGCTTCTTCAGGGCCAGAGGGAATAAGGAGCCACCAGCCCAAGACCGAGGGCCTGGGCTCCCTGGAAAGCTGCTGGTGTGAGTTGATCAAAAGGCTGGAGAAACTGGAATCCGAAATCCACAGGCAAAGAGCAGCAAAAGATGCACCTGCTGAAGCAGAATGGTGCTTTTCAAATGCAGCCCTGACTTTTTTCTTCCCCTTTTATTCCATGCAGGCTGCAAGCTGGTTGGATAATGCCACCCAGAATCACAGCAGATCTTCCCCTTTTGGTTTGCTGGCATGCATGCCAATCATCTGTGGAAACACCCCTCATAACCACCCAGAGTGTAATTTACTAGTCTGCTAGGTGTCTTAGTACAGCCAAGTTGAAAGTCATAATTCGTGGGCACAGGGGTGACCCATTCCATAACCACAGATCGAGCACTGCTCTGTGCTGGGCAGGTGAGAGATGATGGGTGGAAGATGGGTGGGTTCTCAGCAATGTTGGGGAGTAGGTGGGTTTGGTCACCTCCTCCATGCGCAGTTGGAGTCTGTCATTTTCAGCATCATTTAGGGGCTAGAGCAGCATCCCTCAGCAAAGGTGAGGCCCACCCAAGGAAGTGGTGCCCCATCTCTCATTCTCATCTCTGAGGGACCTGCCAAGTACTCCCCAAATTATATCTCTGAAGAGGGCAGGTCCCAAGCCAACACTGTGAGGAATAAAACCATGAGGTCAGGCTCCAGAACTCACCTCAGACAGTGAGAGAGAGAGAGATCATGAAAAGGCTGCTGGGGAAGAACCTGAGTCTAGCCTCAGAGTCTCACGAGAGCTGTCTTGTACAATGAGGGCTTAATAGCATCGCTTCATATTCTAGGCTGTTTGGTCCACCACAGCGACAATGACATTAGTTAGATGGACTTGTTAAATTGTAAGCAGGATTTAGTGAATTCTGCTCTTCTATGTGTAGGGCCAGTGCATTTCTGTAGAGACTTATTCAGATTAAATTAATGCTATAAAAACTGAAAAAGGCACTAAAATGATATCACCCTGGAGCTCTTCAGTTCAATTCATGGGAAAGGCTTCACATCCAAAACTCCCATCAAACACAAGAAGCTCCTCAGCCTGCATTTTAAGGGGTTCAGTTCTGGTTTTTGCCCCTTGGGCTGGGAAGGGCACGTTGCCCATCTCTCCATGTCATTATTACTTTCCTTGTCCCATGTTACTGTTGCTGTTCTCCATCTTCTCTTCCCTCTTTTGATAGCCTCATGCTCAGAACTTTTTTTCAGTTCAGGCTCTTCTTGAATTCACTTTGTAGCACAGGCTGGCTTCAAACTCATGGTTATCCTCCTGCCTTGGCCTCCCAAGTACTGGGATTACAGGAGTGTGCCACCATTCTTGGTTCAGAACTATTTTCAAATGGGGAAAGACCCAAGAAAGCAGTCAGCTGGAATGTGTTTCTATTTCTCCTTCCAAATTCTAGGTTGAACATGAAGGGCCCAGCACAAATCAGCTCCACTTCTAAATGGAGAACGAGCTTCTCTATTTTTTTTTTTTTTTTTTTTTTTTGTGGAACCAGGGATCAGACTCAGGACCTGCAGGCCAAATACGAAACACCTCAAGAAGCTAGGTCACACACTACAGACAAAATTATGAGCCTTCTCCTTAAAGATATATAACCCCAGGCTTTGAGCCCTATATGTCCATTTTCCTTACCCAGTGGGCCACAAGTAACCCAAGGCAGCCAAGAGGCAGAGCATAGAGCAGGAGCGCAGCCACCGCTGACAGAGAGGCCCTCAGAGGGCGCCTCCTCCGATGGCCAGCGCCCAGCAGGGCCGGCAGCCAGGACCTTCTCCAGGAGTCTCACTTAATCCAGACAAGCGGACGGTGACACTTGCCCACAGGTTTTTAAGAAACCAAGAACTTTATAATATTGAATACTCCAGCCCCAGAGCTTGGATTATCCTTTTGTTTATGTAGTTTCTTTATCTTTTTCTCCAAAGACTTTTGCACATTTTTGTGTTATAATGCATCATTCTGAATGATTTCTAGAACATAAACAGTTGATTTTTGCTTATTAATTTTTTCAATAAAGTTGTCAAACTACAGTGGCTTTTACCTATGTAAACCTGTGCAGCTAGACTTCAGTCCCCAGTTATTTAAACATGAATCTTGCTGTGGGGAAGGGGTTTTGAGTATGTGCTTAAATTCCTAATTATTTGACACTCAGTTAATAGAAACCCTTTAAAAGACAGAACAGGATGCTCCGAGGTCAGAGTTTCTGATTCATCTCAGAAAAGAAACCACCTGCAGCTTCTTTTTGCAGCTGCATAGAAGTGAATTCTGCTGCCTGAGAATTCAGGGGAAGAGCGTGGGGGACAGTGGTGGCCCAGTGGACACCCCAAAGCGGGGTCCCTGCTATGGCTGCCTGAACTTCTGACCCAGGGAAATTGGCAGGGCAAACGCAGCTTGCTTGGTTTAAGTTGCTAGGTTTATAGTAATTTGTTAGGGAGAGGTAGGAAACTAACGTAGATGTTGGGTTTTTAAAGCTTCAGATACTTTTACACAAAGTGTTCTGCTTGTGAGGAATGTTGGCCTTCTCTAATCGGATCCGGCCTCCACGATTCTTCTCCATCCCACAGCCCTGATTCAGACCTTCAAAACAGTGCTGAGAAAAAGCAGTGCGAGTGAGCACCCTTGACCTGTTTCCAACCTGAGTGAAAGCTTTCACAGCATGAGGCTCAAGAGTTTTGTTTGCTGAAAGTATTTGTGGATATCTTTTATCTGATTGAGGAGGATTTTTTTTTTTTAGCCATTCAAGTTTTCAAAGTACTAGATGCTGAATTGCTTTAAAAATGCTTCTGAATCTATTGAAATTGCTATCTGATTATTTCTGCTTTATTTTATTAATGTAGAGGATTTTTTTTTTATTTTCAAGCATCAAATTAACCGTGCAGTCTTGAAATAAAACCACTAGCCAGTATTTACTACTATTTTGAAATATTGCCAGATTCAGGTGCTAGTTCTAGGAATTTACATCTTAGCTAAAGAAGTTCATCGTGTTTTCTGTGTTTACTCTGCATCAGAGTTTGGTATCAAGGTTCTGCTGAACTCATAAAGCAAACTAGGCACAAAGCTCTAGGTCTGCACTATACCTGGATCTTGGCCTTGCCCTTTTGAGGTATCTTGCTAGCTATTCTGTGCCGTTAGTTTTTACTTTATTTATTTTTTAGCTATCCTCACCTGAGGGGTCCAAATTACTCAGTTTCCACAATCAAACTTCTGATAATTTGCCCTTCATTCATACCTTAAACGAATATTTTTTCAAAAATTGTTTTTTGCAGAACCGAGGATTGAACTCAGGATCTTGCACTTGCCAGGCAGGCACTTGTGCCCTTGAGCTATCTCCAAGCCCCATGAGTACTTATTTCGCCTGTGCAGAGAGCCTGGCCTGTGAGTGAGCCACGCTCTGTGAAGGCAGTGGGTGTAGCGCTCCCTCTGGTGGAAGAGCACAGAGACCTACACCTCAGTGACACAAAAGAGCAGGACTAAGGACAGCCTAGCAGAGGCCGGCATGTGCACAGCCCTGAGGAAGAGACGAAGAGCTGTGTTTGGAGAACTCCCCGATCATGTTGAGGAGGAAAGGCCCTGCAGGAAAGGAGGATATATCCCCCACGAAGTGCTCCACTGCCACCCACTTTCCCTGGCTTTCTTCTTAAGGTGGCAAGGAGCCTATAACACATCTGAGCTACAGACTGACACTGCATGGCATGCGTTTCTTAGGACAGGTCATTCTGCTTGTGTGTGAAGAAGGATGAGATGGGGACAAGGCAGATGTAGGAGATCATTTGAGGTGTTGGGTGAGAGACAACAGTTTCAGCACTGAATAGAGTGGAAAGTTGGATGAAGTGGGTTGTGAGCTATGGCTTCAATGCCCCTCAAGGTCACAGTGGTCCTCAGGAAGGTACTGGAGGGACGCACGAGCATTTAGGAGGGGCCTGGTGGGAGGTTTTCGGTTACTGAGGTACCCCCCAGGAGAGGGAAGAACCAGCCCCTTCCTCTTCCTTTGCTTCCTGGCCACTGGTTCCACTCCACCAACTGTGCATGCTGTGGTGTGCTGCCTTACCCTGCCAGGGCCAACTGAGCATGGACCACAGAACTGTGAGCCAGAATCAACCTTCCTCTTTATCAGTGGATTAGTTCAAGTGTCGGTTAGAGTCATGGAAGCCTGACTAACATGCTCTGCCTGATGTCTTCAGGAACTATAGAATTATATCCACAGAGAGGGGGTGGGCAGTGAGAAAGCAAGGAGCAGAATGATCCCAGTACATGCAGGTCAGAAGGGAGAGTGGAGGAAACAAAGCCAGCCCTGTTTTTTCTGCTAAGTCAACTTTGTCAACATCAAGTCTAAGATAAAACAAAGCATACCGTGGGCCTCTTTATGAAAAGGGTGTTGGGAAGTGGCCAGATCTGCCTCTTTCACTTGGACACAGAGCCTTGAGATCAAAAAAAGATTTGTTTTAAACTGCTCACGCGCCGGGCACTTGCATCATCCACGGCACTCACTGTCAACTACCCACCACCCAGCAAAACATCACCAACAATAACAGTGGGAAAAACTGGTCACCAGCCCAGTCCTGGGTCAGTTAGCTGAAATTCTGTTTGTCATAAATGAATAACTTTTAAGGGGCTGGGGAGATAGCTCCGAGGCACAAGTGCCTGCCGGGCAAGTGCAAGGTCGTGAGTTTGAACCCCAGTCCCGCTAAAGAAATAAATAAATAAATAAATAACTTTTAATGAATTCATCTAATAATCTACTAATCAATCAATGATAGTTTAACTGAATAACAATTGTTCATAAATTGTTTGGCAAATACACTGGAATAAGATTGCTCACTGCACAATTTCTGCATGGGAGGCCAGCCCGGAATTCCTCAGCATAGAATTCTGTACAACACTGAATTTTGTAACAAGAGCAATGCCACTTATTTAAAAGGTTAAGACAAGAAATATAAAAGACAAGGCAAGAGTGGACATAGTATTGATGCAAAAATAAAGCTATAAAAAATCCTTAAAAAATTAGCAATGGGCTAAACATTTAGTGAAACATTCTGAGCATATTCTTTTTCAGGGGCTCTAACACAGTTTCTCTCCTGCACAATGAGGGTGATGATGATGTCTACACTGTGAGATTGTTGCAAAGATGCATAAAACATATAGATCTCATAGAGCGCTGTGCCTAGCACAAAGCAATCAACAGCAAATTGGCAACACCCAACACTGTCAGCTCAGTAAATGGCTTTGACATAATGACATAAAAGTCAGCTGGCCATGGTATAAGTCAGTGGAAAGCAGCAGGCTTGAGTGTGTGGTTTCCATGTGTGTTCACTCTGGCTGTGATCAGCGCACATATGGCTGGAACAGGTGAGCATCTGAGTGGCTGGTGAAGGACCTGCCCTTTCTATCCAGTGATGGGTCCCAAGGCAATGGACTTCGTATTCAGACAAAACAAAGACCTTGTTTTCTTACATTGGGTAGTCTATTAACTTATTTCAGCCTTGATCTCCTAGGCTGGTGTGATATGCCCACCTGAGAGACAAGGGTGCTCAGAGAAGACTGGTTTGAAATGGGTCACTCATGAGAACTCCACCCAGGTCTGTTTCCAGCACCTCCTGTGGCCCAGTCAAGTGTGTTCTCTAGGGAAGAGAGACTGTTGTTGCTGGCCATGTCTCAAATGAGTACAGAGTATGGCTGCCTGCCAGTGGAGTTTTAGGGCAGCTTTCCTGTTTATGCCCTGTCATGGCATAAAGAAGAAGAGATCACTGATTAGACTTAGAGTCAGGTTGGTCCCCTGTGGAGCCACCCCTCCCCACCTGAGTGCTCTTATTTACCCTTATCCTTTACAGAGGCTGGAAGGCGGGGTTAATCCAAGAACTCTTGCAAGAACCTTGAAGGTCTGAACCCTTAAACCACTTCTTCCTTCCTTCCCACCTGTTTCCTGTGGTCCTCTGAATCCCTTCACTTACCCACCATAGGCGTCAGGATCCTCAGTTGAATAAGTCATGGCTCCTGTGATCGGTGCCTGGAAGTGTCCATAACCATGAAACAGACACCTGAGCCATGTGCCAAGCCCCCTCCCCAGGGCTTAAGCAAGTCTTGTCTCTAATACTCCCATTTACCTGGCTATTGAATCTAAATGAACCAAGTTCATTCAATGTGCATTAATTACAGACTTTGAGGGATCTGGTGGGTAATGTGCATTTGTCTGAGAAGGTAATTCGTAAGTCTTATAAATCTAGTTTTATCAAGTAGATTTGGTTGTATCAACACTCTAGAGAATGCCTGCCAGCTTAGCTCAGTAAAAATGAAAATTGTGAAAAGGTGTGTGGGGACACTGGATGGCTTGCCTGGAAAGAGGAGCAGTTGTCTTCTCTTGGCTGAACGTGGCTCTATTGCTATGCATCGATGTGTGCATGCAGCACTGCTTAGGACTTTTCCTTATCCCTTCAACTAGCTCTAGGTAATTCATACTGGTCCAGCTGAGGGGCTGATGAAGTCTTTGAAGGCAAGTGTGTGTTTCACCGGAAGCCCTGTCCTCTGCTTTCTTGTGTGGGCCTGGAGGAGACAGGATGAAGAGCCAGTGTTCCATGCTGTAACTGAGCTTGCAATGGACTGTGACTTCCTGAGGCTTGAAAGATTACACATTAGAGCTGAATCACTGACATCACACATTGAATATTATCTCAGTTGTGTCATGCAGATTACTCTTTCTGAGCATCCTTCTCTCTGCTTACTGCAGTGGTGAGTGTAGGCCTCCTACCTAGCCCCTTCCTCGTACTCTCCTACTTCCTGCCATCCATGCAGGCACTCCTCCTCAAGCCACTCCCTTCTTCATGGATGAATAAAACCCAGGTTTGGTCCTGGGTTAAGACCCTTGTTCCAGTTAGCCATCATCATGACTAGATTTAGGACTCCTGGGCTCCCTATAACTACAAACATGTCTAGTATCTTTATTCTCACCTTGGGTTGCACTGGAAGTGGTAGATTGGAAGCAACTCACTAGAATTCCAATAACTTTTCATGGGGTTACAAATATAAACTTCCCATACTGAGATGAGGGCCAGGAAGGGCTCTCTGTAAAAATGAACGTTAAAGCACTTAGGAAAAAAAGCGAACACATTATATCTCTGCTGTGATGCACCATGATTAGAAAAGGTTTCTTGTTTTCATGTAAAGAGCATCAGACCAGACACTCGAGGGGAATTTCAATCTATGGCTATGGATAGAAGCTATGGGAGCCAGTTAGTGCGAAGCGGGAGAGATCGATGCCGTCAGCACACGATGCTTGGGAGAGGAAGCATCTGTAGGTTCTATTTCCAGGAGAAGGTGTCCAGTGAGCAGCACATCTGGGCCCCTTAGCTCAGCATGCAGTCCACAGAAGTGAGTCTTCCTCTGCACCCAGCTCCCAGTGTTTCTAAAGGTTGCTTATATGAACAGGTAGAATACAAAAAAGGAGCAAAATTCAAGAAACTGAAATTGATCCTATTGTGGGTGATACCTTTCCACTAACTGAATCTTCTTGTTAATTAAGTATTAATGAGATTTATTTTACTGTAGACATTCAGGACCTAAAAGGCCCATGGTAAACATTTGCATGGATCCTTCCAGTTCCCCAGAGAGTTTTACCCAATCATCATCAAGAGCTGCTCCGAGAACAGGAAAAAGGCTGAGAAGATTCTGAGGCCCAACATGGCGGACCCAGCTTTATGCTAGAAATGTCCTACTTCACATCCGATGAGCACGTAGGCTTCTGAAGGACTGATGCATTCAAAATTGGAGAGGGAAGCAGGTCTTCATAACGTAATGATCAGTGCATAAATGGGAGAACATGTGAGAGATCATATGCAAGGCACACTTGACAATGGGGTGAGTGTGGTGATGCACACCTAGAATGCAAGCACTCTGGGCACCTGATAGGAGCATTGCAAATTCAAACCAATTTGCAATGGGCAATTGATCAACTTGTGACATTCCGTCCCAAAATAAAAATGTATAAATGGCTGGGGATGTAACTCAAGCAAAAGGCCCTGGGTTCAGTCCCCAGGATGCCACCTTTAAACAATGAGGTGCCAGAGATGACTAACAGTGCATTACTTAGGATTCCCTAGAGGAGCAGACTTGATGAACCATATGTGTCATTACTAGGTCACAGTGGCAGGCAGAAACACCAAAATGACACCCACGGTTTGGGGGCAGGTTTATCTACATCGATGGGCTGATAGCGAGCACTCCCAGAATATCAGGCCCCATTCTCTGGTGGTCTAGAACTTATAAAGGATAAGAAAGGAGGAGGTACAGAGGCAGAATGGCTTGTCAGTTGGGGATTGGTTTATACACTGTGCATCACAGTGACCAGCTATTACAGTGACCAGTTGTTTCTAAGAGACGAGAACAACCAGATCTGAAACAGGAACTATTACCTGGGTAGCTAGGTAACTAGCTGTGGGGTGTGTGTGTGTGTGTGTGTGTGTGTGTGTGTGTGTGTGTGTCGGGGGGGGGGTGATTTCTACTGCAAGGTCAGCTTACAGGCTTGTGGAGGGCCACCTGGGTGACTCTCCTTGACAGAAGAGCAGTTGTTTCCATTCTGGCTGTGCCTGATCTTATTTCTATGATAGGTATAGAGCTGGTAGGATATCTCCTTATCCTTCAGTTGGCTTTAAGCAATGTATGCTCGCCTAGCTGAGGTGCTGGTGGTAGTCTTTGACGATGGTATGCGTGTTTCCCTGATAACATACACCTTCTGCTCTTTAATATGAGCTGGGTTGAGATAGGAGGAAGAGCCAATGCTCCACTCTGTCGGCTGGGATGGAGCCTCAAGATAGAGGCTATGACTTCCTGGGGCCTGAAAGATCACACATCAGAACTGAAGCACTGAACCCCAAAACATTAGATACTATCTCAGTTGTGTAATGCAGATTACTCTCTGCATATCCTTCTGTGCATATTGCAGAGGTAAATGTAGGCCTCCTACCTAGCCCAGCTCACAGTACTCACCTACTACCTGCCATTTTTAGTCATTCATCCTTAAGACACTCCTATTTAGTGACTGAATAAAACTTAGGTTCGGCCCTGGGTCAAGGCCTTTGTTCTGGATAGCCTCCACCATGGCTAGACTTGGGACCCCTTAGCTCCCCATAACTATAAATGGCCTTAGTGTCTTTCCTCTCACTGTGGGTTGCACTGGAAGTGGTAGACTGGAATTAACTTGAAGGGTTTCCAATAACTTATCCATGAGATTATAAACTTCCCAGACCGAACAACGACCAGGAAGGGCTCTCTCTACAGGCTCAGCTGTGGGAGAGTTTACTATGGCTGGTGCACACTGGAGGATCCAGTAGCTGCTCAGTCCAAGCAGCTGAAGCTGCAGGACAGATGGATCAGGAGTGTAGCCCCAGTGTGAGGTCAAAGGCATAAAAGCTCCATGGAAGGCTTCAGGGGTAAGTCTGAGCTAGAAGGCCAAAAGGGAGACCTGTGTCCAGATGGCCTCTAAGGACACACCACTAAGGACTATATCCCTTCTCAGAGGAAACACCTTGCCTTCCCCTGCTTAGTCCATCTAGGCTGCAAGCCTATTGGTTGATGCCACCCAATCCTGATTGCTACATTTATACACTGGTACCAGGAGACAAAGAGGCTTCCGAAGAGAGCTTAGTGGAAGGAAGTTAGGTCACTGTGAGGTGCACTCTGGGAGGGGCGCCAGGACCGGCCACTTCCTTTCTCTTGCTGTTTCCTGTGCAGCACTAGGTGAGCAGCTCTGCTCCACCTTGCCTCCTGCCATGTTGCTCGGCCTCCCCAAAGGGCCAGAAGAGAATCTCCCCACACGCACTTGTCAGTCACCCATTGACACCCCCAAAACTGTAATTTAGTCATCAGCTAGGAGTTTCTTCACCCATTTAAATCAACATATTATACGTAAAGGTCACTACTTACACATAGGTAGGGAAATAAACAAGTGAAACAGCACCAGCTCCAAAACTTGCACTTAAACATCAAGCAGCAGCTGTGCAGAAAATAACACAGCAGCAGACGGTTGTAACGAGAC
Organism: Capromys pilorides; assembly: GCA_004027915.1. Lineage (NCBI taxonomy): Eukaryota > Metazoa > Chordata > Mammalia > Rodentia > Capromyidae > Capromys > Capromys pilorides. The sequence continues at coordinate 6,649 of PVKN010014031.1, read as the reverse complement.
ATGGAAAACACCAGAAAGGAACGGTCCCACCCTAGGAGGAGAGGAGCAGGCGCAGACCTGTGAGGCTGGGTGCAGCGCTGATGCGACTGGAGCGGCTGCTGGGAAGTGGAGAGGGAGCTGACCGTGCCCAGGGTCAGAGGTGGAGGTCACTGCTTCCAGGGTGGGGAAAGAGAGGGTCTCTCAGCACCTTCAGGGTAGGAACAAGGTAAGAGGCAGAAATTAAGGGTCTTAGAAAAACAGAAGTCTCATGGAGTCCCAAAGTGAGCCAGTCCTTCCCTGACTACTCCAGAGGACTGCCCTGAAAGAATTGCTCTCCAATACAGCAGCAAGAGGTGTGGCCTCACAAAGAAAGCACTGCAGTTAGCCAAATTCCGCAGCTCTGCACATTATATTCTGCACATTATATGTTCCCAAATATATATATATATATATATATATATATATATATTCTTAAAATTTAAATTTAAACATAAAATAGTAGGCAACATTTATATACTGCTTCTATAGGAAGGACTTTAAATGAGAATTTAAAAGTTTCAAATGGAGATAAACAGCTTTACCTAGTAATACTTTTCCTATACACCAATCAGGGAACAACAAAAACCATGCACTCCCACCCTAAATACTAAATACTAAGAAACATACATCAGTAATTATGAAAATCATCTTGAATCAGAAAATTTAAACTTATAATAGAAAGTGTGAACAATGAAAAGAAATGAAATGGAAGCTGACCAAGCTCAGGAAAGAAATTATGTTAAAAAATACTGCATCACCTTGGAAGTGAACTCAAGGGTCGTGCTCACAAGAGAGGGTAGGTTTGTCCCCAAAACGGTGAGTGGCACTAAAGAGAGGAACTGAAGTAACCAAAGAATTATGGCAAAGCAAAGAGATCAGAAGAGTTAAGAGAAGGTAATGGAAACAGAAGACTCCCCTGAACTGTCCATGTCAGGTGTGTATCAGTGAAACATCTGATACACTTTAAATTATATAAAATGGTGGGGCCAGGGAGATAGTTCAGTAGAATAAGCGCTTGTCTGGCAAGCACAGGGTCCTAAGTTCAATCCCCTGTACCACTAAAATAATAATAATAATAATAATAATAATAATAATAATACATATAAAATGTAATAAATTGATGTATTTTTTAAAAAAGAAACAGAAGACAGACAAGAAATCACCAACATGTATATATATACTTGAAGTCTCTGAAGAGTCCTACTTATTTATTTATTTATTTTTGTCTTTTTGAGATAAGGTCTCACTATGCAGTTCAGGCTGGCCTTGAGCTAACTTTGTACCCTGGACTTGTCTTGAGCTCAAAATGATCCTCCTCCCGCAGCCTCCTGAGTGCTGGAATTACAGGCATGCATTACCACACCTGGCGAGAATCCTCTTTAAATTGAGTACAATCATTCTACAAATTTATAGCCTAAAAATACTTCAAAAGGGAAGAAAGCATGAATATAAATACTGAAAACTGACCCAAAATTGTTATAGTCAAGATAAATACTATTAAACTAAAAAAACAAAACAAAACAAAAAAGCAGACATGTTTCCCGGATTTCCAGCCAAGATACTCACTCTAGTTATAATTTACAAAGCCGGGGTGGCATCGTCTTTTTCCACAGCAAAGTGTGAGTAAACATAATAAAGGAGCAACATCTGCAGGGCATAAGGAAAGCGTGAACCAACGACCACATCCATCTACGCTGCCCTTCCAGTGTGCAGGTCCAGACCCACAGGGTCTTTTCTTTTTTTTTCTTTTCTTTCTTAGCAGTACTAGGGATCAAACTCAGAACCTTGTGCTTGCCAGACCAGTGCATATGCAGCTGAGCTACGTCCCCAGCCCCTCCACAGAGTTTTGTGGAGCTCCACACCCATACGCTCTTCCTGAGAGCAGAATCCACCCCGGAGAATATTTTGCAAAGAGACTTTTGAGAATTATTAAGTATATTTTACTTGTAGATCTAAGAGTCAAATGCTAGAATTATAGCATGTGTGTGTCATGTTAGAAATTAGAAATACATTTAAAAGCAGGGGATGAGAGGAATTCCGCTTCCCATCTGACAGTGGTGCTGGAACTGAGCTGCACCACTCATTGCTTTGAGTGCTCATTGAGCTGCTCATTGAGCTGCTCATTGCTTCAGGGGCATATTTAGGACATCAGCACTAGGGCAGAAGACATCAAGACCAAAATCAACAGCCGTTTCCCCAGTCAGAACCAGACCAGGAACTACTGGCAGAACTCCCTGGACTATCACCACTGCCAGTAGGCACTGACTGAGAAAGGGGTGGTAGCTCTATCTTCGAGTGATACTGGTGAGTGTGCAAGCCCCTCTGCCCATATCCTGGGCCACAGTCTAGGCTGGCCAGGGAGCCGAAGGCACATTTCCTGGCAAGCTCTGAACTGGTTCCACCTGTTTCTCTGTCCTCTGTTCTCCTCTCAGTGGTACAGGAGGACCTGGGTATGTGAAGGTCCTACCCTAGGACCCTGAACCATGAGTTAACTCTCAATAAAAACTCAGTGGAGAAGTGTAAAAATTAATAAATAAAATAAAAGCAGGGAATGAGAGATGGAAAGGGGAAACAGACTGATCTAAGAGGTTACCACATGGGTAATAGGGGTAAAAGGGAATAATTTCAAATTGAACAAACCTAAGTAAACAAAAGGACCTTTGGATGTTATAGAAAGCATTTATAAAAGGCAGTGATTAGCGCAAAAACCCAGACTTTATCAAGACAACAACAACAACAAAAAAAAAAAAAAGAAGAAGAAAAAGGGACCACAATGAAGTACAATATAAAAAGAAAATGAAACATAAAATCATATGAAAGACTTCAGAAGTTAGGGAGATAGCTCAGTGGGCTAAGTACCTGCCTGGCAAGCACAAGGACCCTAATTTGATTTCTGGTACCACATGCTATGCCGGCCCCACGAGAGCTGGCCTCCAAAACTGGGTATGGTGGCACATGCCTGTAATTACAATGCTGGGGAGGCTGAAACAGGAAGATCACTATGAGTCCAAGCTGCACAGCAGGCTCTCTAGCAAAAAAAAAGTGAAACCAGAAGGAAAGAAAGAAAAAATCGACTTGAGAGTGTCTTAGTTACTCTGCTCTTGTTACTGGGACAAATACCTGACCCCCAAAATAAAGGAAGTGGAGGTTTCAGTTCATACTCAGCTTGCTCAGAGGTAGAGGGGGTCAAGTGTATCTCCCTTATGTTGCATCCAGGCTTTCTGTGCCAGGCCGGTATAGCACTCACACCCATAATCCCAGCACTATATCATGAATTAATCACGAAGTCTAGAAGTCTATCCCAGCACTGCACGAAGCTTTAGTGATACAACTAGACACAAACCATAACAGAGAGCAAACTAGTCTTATACACAACCTAAAGGCTGTGTTCATCTACAAAAAAACAGTTTTGAGGGATATTCAGGACAGACCCACACTCTGCTCTGCAGATTCACCAGGATGGTTCCTAGGAGGTGGAAGAGGGTGGCACCCAGCCCAGAGAGTGGCAGCTGAGTCACCAGCTGTCCAGAACTCTGGACAGTCCTATATCAGTTCTCCTTCTCAGCACACAGTCAGGAGAGAACAAGAGCTCTCATTCTCTGAAAAAAAAAAAAATGTGTTTTTGTTTATTTAGGAGAAGACGGTAGAGAGATGAATTCTCTAGACTCTCCAGGCATTGGAAGTCTATGAAACTCTGAAGAAAGACATTGCACAGTTCAGAGGATGCATGTTCCCAGAAGCTTTGACACTCCAAGGAGCAGGAGGAAACCCGGCCCAGAAAGGGACTCACTTATCTCTGTGAAGGAGGCAGCAGTGGGGGGTGAGACTTGGGGAAGTGAAATGAAAATTCTTTTCTTGTCTCTTTGAGACAGTTTCACTGTGCAGTTCAGGCTGGTCTTGAACTCATTTTGTACAGGGTTGTCCTCTAACTGACAGTGATCTTCCTGGCTCAGCCTCCTGAATGCTCAAATTACAGGTGTGGCTTGAAAACTTTGTTTGGTATAAAAAATGCAGACTCCAGTTGGACAGATGATCAGGAAACGGTGCCCCATTGAGCCGCCTTCTGCTGCACACACTGTTCTGCTAGCTTCTCCCAGCAGTGTGCGGCACAGCATTTCTCACTCTTACCTTCTGCATCACCCCTCAAGTGGTCCACTGACACTCGTTACATTTATTGCAGTTCCTGTGTCACCAGGCAGGGCCATTAGGAATGTGGGAATCTGTAGAAAGCCTTGGAAAAGAGCTGCGACCCACGCCAAGGTAGAAAGCTAATGGTCCCTTTACAGCAGCAACGCATGAGCCCGAGTCTTCTATGTTTTTAAGACAAGTGATCTGTTTGGCCTTGACCAAGCTAATTTATGGACTCACAGCATCTTTAAGGGGTTTTGGCTAGGAAGAGAAAGAGCTGCAAGCCAGGGAAACAAGCAAGCGAGGGAGACTAGGGTTCAGTAAGCCTGGGCAGCCTGTGTGCTTGAGCACAAAACCACAGAAGCCTGATTTCCTTGCCTCCTTTCTGCCTACCTCGGTGCTCCTATCCTGCCCCACCAGGATTGACTTCATCTAAGTTTTTCTTATGTAAATCAAGCCATTGCTAATTTTTCTATACTGGTAGCACATCACAGACTGGCTCTTGTTTCTATACTTCAGCACACACCTGCATTCTGCAGGCACCAGAGGCAAATTTCCACCATTCTGTGGAACTCTTGTCTCCTGGAGTGCGGTAAGCTGTGTGTGTGACAGCAGGGACGATACATTCTGGCTTGGAGCTGGCCGAAGTGGGCACTTCCTGGAGCACTGCACTGCACTGGGCATCCCCTGGGGCCACTTCCTGCGGGCCACTCACTCCTAGTGCTCCCTGGGGCGCCGCAGCAGAAGTGGACCCGCAGTGCCCTGCTCCAGTCAACAGCGCTTGCTCTGTGCTTCCCACTGCTTGCCTTCCTTGAACTCAGCTGTGTTTCTTGCCTGTCTCTCAAGAATGAGTATTTCCAGTTCCACCCAGCGCCTTGATGAGGAGACTGTGAACTGCTTTGATTTCCAGGTTTCACAAACACGTCCACATCTGACTGACTCTTTCACTGCTTCTGTCAAATTCTCTCATCTCCTCTGACAAAATACAATTTCCAAGATGTCCTACATTTAATTGCAAAGGCCGAAGAGGACAGAAGAGGGAAGTTAATCAGTCACCTGCTGTGAGAGTAACAACAAAACTGCTGCTCTCCTCATGCCCCAGCCAAATCTAATCTTCTAATCCGGGCTGCCTAGCTGCATGCCCTGACCACACGGGCCAGCCCCCAAGCTCGCCAGAACACCATCCTCCCCTGAGCTTTTCTCTCACATTGTCCTACCACAGCCTGTGCAGGTTCTGCATGAACAACATACTCTGCCCATCCCAGATTTCTTTTACTACTTTCAGCTTTGAGCCTGCATCTTTGCAACTGCGACTGAGCCCTGCAGCTGGTGGCTTCATGAACCTGGCTGGCAACCCAGTGTCTGCCTTCTGGCTGGCAGCTACAATGGCTCAGTGAGTCTCTCACTCCAGAAGTCCCTTGGCCTTGCCCTCTGGTGTGAGGCCGCTTCTGCCCCATTTCAGCAACATGTGCTTGTGGTCATGGGCTGCTCTGTGGAAACGCAGCTTCCTCCTTACCAGCAGGCCCTTCTCTGTTCCTCCTGCTGCACACGGCAGGCACAGAAGTCTGCACCCCTTGTCCTGGTCTTGTCACACCACAGGACACCCCAGCTGACTCGAGTACTGCCCTGTTGATGAATCACAGGCCACTGGTGATTCAGCCTTTTTCTTTATTAATGTTATGAGGAAGTCTCTTCATGGAATCATAGATTTATCTCCAGAAAGAAAATTCACTGAGATTGGCTGATGAACACATTTTTATTCATTATAGAGAAAAGTCATATTAAATTGAAAAACAGAAAATCAGAGACTATTTTATGGGTTATATTAGAGGCAGTAAAATAGATGATCGTGTCCTTCTTCAGTGAAACCAAATTATCCTCTTCCTCATGAGATATAATGAATGCAAGGGTGGGTGAATCACTGAGGAAAATGTGAGTAGATAGTACGGGAATAACGAAAAGGTATTAGCATGATTTTAACCTCTGATACACCAGGAGGAAAGGTACAGAAAATCATGCTGAGTAGTTGTTCATAGTTTTAGAAAGTGGTCAGTCTCTTAAATCGGAATGGCTTATTGTTGTAGGCAGCTGAATTAGATAGAAATATTATAGGTAGTCAGACAGGGCCAGGCCCTCAAGGAGACAAGATGGAAGACAAAGTGACTTTGTAACTTTGGAAGACACAGACAACTCTTGCTTTGGGCCAGACCTCAAGACAAAAGAGTAAACAAACACAGCCACATACTTCCCTAGGGATGGGCATCAATGATTGATACTCTAAATAAGTATTAATTACCTTGAAAGAGCCCAAATCAGTCACTAACCCAACCTCCAACAGGAGGAGATCCTGTCTCATATTCATGCCCACTGGCTGCATGACTTGCTTCCCCATTTGATTCCAATTTAATCAATTTTACCTGAGCAATGGTGTTTGTAACCTCATTGGTTGACCATAGTTTTGTCCCACCTCATGCCCACCTAAGCGAGTTCCCATGTTCTCCAC
>PVKN010014030.1:0-19494 GCA_004027915.1 Capromys pilorides | reverse complement strand
TGTATATATACATATATGTATATGCAAGAGAGTTAGGATAGATATGCAGCTACTTTGTCTTAGTTCACTGAGAATAAAAGTTTGTACTAATATTGTTTAGACACAATATCAGGTCTGCATCTTGTCCTCTGAATAACTACTATGAAGACAACAATATGCATGGTATTAATTATTGTAACCATCCTCGACCTTGTTTTGAAACTGTTTCATTGCTATTTTCTTTTTTTCTCGTTAAAATAAAAAATGACCATATATTTAAAATGGTTAAAAAAAAAGCAGTTATGTAGTCTAACCATAAAGGGAGAAAGACTATGGGAGGGGGAGATTTGTCTTATATAGCTGGGTGCTCCCATGTTGGGTGCATACATATTTATGAGTGTTATCTTTTCATTTGGAATTTTTCCCCTAACCACTATATAGTAGCTTTATCTTCTTTGATCACTTTTGGTTTGAAGTTGAGACTATCTGAAAGTAGGATTACTACCCCTGCTTTTTTCTGAGGTGCTGGGGCATGCAGTATTGTTTTCCATCCTTTGACTTTCAGCCTATGAATTTCTTTATGAGTTAGGTGTGTTTCTTGTATACAGCATGTTGTTGGGTTTTCCTTCCTAACCCACTGTACAGTCTATGTCTTGTAATTGGTGAATTGAGACCATTTACACTGATAGTTATAATTGAGACGTATTGATTTATGCTTGTCATGTTATTTACCTGCTGTTGGTTACCCCTCTATCCTCTGTGTTTAATTGTTTGCCCTGTTGGGTGGGTTCTTTCCATTCTCATTTGTGGAGTTCTGGTCATTTTGGTCCCTCTCTAGAATATCTTTTAATAGTCTGTGTGGGGTTGGCTTTGTCATCATGAAATTCTTTAGTTGTTCTTTGTCCTGGAAGTATTTACTTCTCCTTTGAACTTGAAAGAGAGTTTTGCAAGATATAGCAGTCTGGGCTGCAATTTGTTTTCATGAAAGTCTGAAGAACTCTGCTCCATGCTCTTCTTGACTTGATGGTTTGTGAAGAGAAATCTGCCATTCTTCTGATGGGTTTTCCTCTCAATGTGATCTGTTCCTTTTCTTTAGCAGCTTTTAGTATGTTATTCTTGTGCTGGATTTCTGGGATCTTGACTATTATATGTCTGGGTGTGATTTTAATTGGGTGGATGTTAATTGGAGTTCTACATGCTTCAATCACTTGACTGCCAAATTGCTTCCCCATATTTGGGAAGTTTTCTGATATTATTTCTCCTCATATTCTTTTTATATCATTTGTATTAATTCTTTCTTTCTCATGGATGCCTATTAATCTCACATTGTTCATCTTTGCATCATCTTATAGATGTTGAATAATTTTTCCTACATCCTAGTTGTTTTTAAGAGATCCTTTCTTATCTTTTCACTAGCTGCAACAGTGTCTTCAAGATCTGAAACTATCTTCACTTTCATTTAGATGGCTTTGCTAGCTTGCCATTGAGGTTTTAAGTTCCTTTGTATCTCTTTGAGTCTGCTTCATGTGATCTTTCTCTTTTCTATATTGCTCATTCAAGGAGTCCAAAGTTTTTCCAATCGCCTTCAATTTTTTTATTAGTGTCTTCTTCAGAAGCAGTTATTAATTCTTTCATTAAGGTTATCCTTTATTTTTTTACTTCAGAAATTATTTCTGATCTCAATTCATCTCTACCATTCTGCAGTTATCTCTTTACTTCTGATGCTATTAATTCAGAGAGTTCTTTTTTTAATTCAGAGATTATTTCTGATTTGATTTCCTCTGTACTTATTTGCAGTTGTTTCTTTACTTCAGATGCTGTTAATTCAGAGATTTCAGCTGTGTGATTCCCATTTTCTTCTATGTCTGTGTCTCCTACATTTTTTCAGGGTGGGCTTGGGGCCTGAGATTGTAATTTTGCTCTTTCTCATTGTCATTGTGTGGAGCATTGTCCTTTAAATCTTGGTGCAGAGCTTGGTGCAATTATACCTGTAGCATAATTCTTACCCAAAAGAGATTATATGGTTAAGGCAGTTTTACTTTTGTATTTACAGAACCAGTTAGGAACACTAATAGTGGGTAGTGATATTTAGCAGCTGACAAACTTTTGTAACTAATGAATTTGTATTTTACACAGTATGAGCAAACTTCATGTCTATGTAGCTCTGCTGATATTAAATTGGAAGTTTGTATTCAATTTAGTTTACTTAAGTTCTGACTGATTACCTCCCTTTGACGTACCTAGGAGTGATGGGTCCAGAGAAGGTGGAGGTTGGGCTGGCAGGCTGTGTGGAAGAGGAAGTTGCGCATGCGTGGCTCGGTGGAGCTGGACGATGGGGTGGTTGGTCTGGTGGAACAGGAAGTCACTCCTGCACAATTTTTACTGTTTTAATTCTAATTTGTACTCACTTTTAAAATTAAAAAAAATTAGCCATGTGTGGTAGTGCATGCCTATAATCCCAGCACTTGGAAGGCTGAGGCAGGAGGATCGGTGCAAGTTTGAGACCAGCCTGGGCTACAAAAGTGAGCTCAAGGCCAGCTTGAATTGTATAGCGAGACTCTGTCTCAAAACAGACCAAGAACAAAAAAATTATATTTCTCTGGGGGATTGAAGCCAGGGTCTTTGCCATAAGCTACATCTTTAGCCTCTTTCTTTCTTTCTTTCTTTCTTTCTTTCTTTCTTTCTTTCTTTCTTTCGCTCTCTCGCTCTCTCGCTCTCTCGCTCTCTCGCTCTCTCGCTCTCTCTCTCTTTCTCTCTTTCTCTCTTTCTTTCAAGACAAAGGGCTGGCCAGGTAGCTCAATGGGCTAAAGCACCTGCTTAAACAAAGCTCAGCAACTGGGGGTTTCATCCCCTGCATCACATGCCATGTCAGCCCCGCCCCAGAGGCACGCTGAGACTAAATGAGACTGAGACTTCAACTGAAACTGGGAGTGGTGGCTGGCATCTGAAACCCCAACGCTTAGAAGTCTGAAAACAGGAGAATCACTATGAATCCGATCTGTGTAGTGAGGTCCTGTAGACCCTGTACTAAGCACATTTTTTTTTTTTTTTTTAATGACAGATACAGGACCTAGCTAAATTACTAAGTTGGTCATTTTGGGCTTCAATTTGCGAGACTCCCACCTCAGTCTCCCAGAGTGGTGGGATTACTATGTCAGCATCACCATATGTACATTTGACTTTCTGGCCTTTCTCTTTTTAAAATTTATTTTTATGTGGTGCTTAGGATTTAACACAGAGGCTCCAGCATGCTAAACTGGTGCTCCCACACTTGGTTACCTTTAATTAAGTTCAGTACCAGAAGAGTTGAAAAAAAGGCAGCTCAGTCTGATGTCCTTTGGCAAGATTGAGAGCTACAGTTTTCTGCCTTAATCGCAAAATCTGCATGCGCTGGAAGGCCAGAACAGTGCTTGGGACTCGACTCAGACACCACACGTACCACATTTCTTCAGGTTATGGGCAGGAGTGTCTGTGTTCCAATTCATGTCTAGATCTAGTGCCTAGGGTCACAGTGTCCCTGACCTGACCTCTCCCCTGGATTTCCAGTGCCGGTCCTGGTCCCCTGTCCACCAGTGTCCTCTTCAGCCTCTACTGCATCTTGCAAGTTTAAAACGTGATTGTTGGTAACTTTATCAATGAGGTAGCACCTGGACCAAGTGCTGTGAGCAGACAATGCCTGTTACCTGGGATCTGGTCTCTGGGGGTCTGGAAACTCCGCAGAGGCGCTGGACTGGATGGTGGACATCCAGGTGGATCCAGGCGGGGATGAGTCCCGGTGACCAGGGTGAGCGAGGCTTAAGGGAGCCTTGGATTTCGCTCAGACTCTCCTAACCTGCACACGGTTCTTCTGGCATTCAGGCGCTGTGCAGGAAAACAGAAAGGATACAGGAGAGCAAGACCCTCCCTGGGAGCAGGGCCACCTGCAGCACCTTGGCCAAGTCCCACACCGGAGGAGAGGGCTCTTTGGAGAAGTCCCGGCGTCCCCAGGGGAGAAACCGTGCAGCTTTCCTCCCGAGGCCACCCTGCCCTGCCGCGGCGCAGTACACAGCGGTCCCACCCGCGCTCGGCCCCGCCCCCAGGCCGCGGGTACCGCGAAAGCGCGCTGGCTGCTCCGGTCCCGGGTGCGCGCCCAGCCGGCCTTGCTTCTCCAGAGCGCGCCTGGCCTCCCTGGTCTCGGGAGCCTCGGGAGCGCGCTGCTCGCGGTCGGGAGCGCGCCGGACGCGGGCGGAGCACGGCGAGGGCTGCGTGGCGGTCTGGCTCACGTCGCGGTTCCCTGTCACCGCCCCACGCGCGGACGCATCCCGCAGCGGCCTAGAGGCCGCGGATCGCCATGGGCCGCGGGACGGGAAGTACGGCGGCGCTGCTGCTCGGGCTGCTGGTGCAGGTAAGAACCGGCGCCAACAATGGGCGGAGGCGGACTGCTCGCCCTGGACCCCCGCGCGCCTCTGCCTAGCCTCGCTTGGGACCTGCGTTGGGGGCTGGAAAGGCGCCCGCGGCAGGGAGGCCCCGGAGAGCTCGTCCCTTCGTGCTCCTTTGCCGCCCTCGGGATGACCTTTGTGCGCTGCCTCCGCCCTCGCCGGGGATCGCTGAGAGCGGATGCGGGGTCCCCAGCCCGGTTCTTCGGTCTGAGGCGCCACGGGGGCGAGGTCTGGGGAAATGTCACCCAGAGGAGTACAGGAGCGGACACTCTGGCTGTGCGTGGAGCTCAGCAGAAGGGAAAGAGGAGAGCTCAGCTTTAGGGCGCCCAGAACTCGGGAGTGGACGGTCTCTGGGGACTGGGCTCTTCCAGGCTAAGAAGTGCCACCTGTCACCTGGCCACTGTCTTCCTGCTGAAGCGGTTTCTTTCAAATAAGAGCTAGCAAAATTCTGTGGAGCGTCTGACACAGGAACCCTTCAACTCACCACCTAGACTCATTATGTTGAAAGAAATTAAAGTAATAAAGTGGATATGAGTGGTAGTGGTTAACTTCTCTTTGGTCTTGCCTGTTTTAGAGAGGTGTAAAACTCTCACGCCTCTCTCTCTCTTTCTTTCTTTCTTTCTTTCTTTCTTTCTTTCTTTCTTTCTTTCTTTCTTTTCCAGTAAGTTAAGAAGTAATGGCTAGAAAATCATTGAAAGCCTTGACTCTCTTGGAGGAAAGGCTTTCAGATTAGTTTCTCCTTGTCTCAGGCTTCACGACAGCAAAGATTTTCTGTTTTTATTCACAATCTCTCTCTTGCTTGGTAATAATATTTTTGTGGCACGTCTCCCCATTCTTTCCAGTTCAGTTTTAAAACCTGACAAATGGAATCACATCCCTTTTGGTGACTCACCAGAGGAACAGAGAAACACTCTCCTATTTATGTAAAAACAAATGTGTGTGTGCCTGAATCCATATGGACCGGAGCTTGCAGTCCTTTCTGTGTTCTTGGTCAGTGCTTGGTGGAACTTTCTAGCATTGCCTCTCCTCTGTTTGTGCTGCCTGTTTCTCTCAGCCTCCGGCCCTGGGCTGAGAAGGGACCCCAATACTCCCTTCTTTCCAACAACTGTTGCCTTGTGTAGGAATTTGACATCTTAACAGGGACTTCAAATTTTGCCTGAAAGGTTGAAAGGAACTTAAAGACAGAGCTACTGTGCAGAACTAAGACATGGATGATTAAGATGATGCTTTTGCAAAGTCAAGTGCCTGTGTGTTCGGTAATTTTTGTTTTCTGTACATTTGTACGTGATGATATTCTTCAGTACAGTACTTTCTTTGTGGTGCATAGGTGTCCTTGGGAGGAGCTAAAGAGGTTTCTCTGTCATTTTTCATATGGAATTCTATATGTGAGACAATTTACAGCTTAAATAGGTGGTTCTGGTTGTATTTCATAGGCATGCTTTGCATGCTCTGAAGTCCTATAACGTAAGTAAGAATGCAGTTTCACTTGTGGAGCCTGTGCAGAGGCAGTGGGTTCTCTTCATGTTAACTGCATGGAAACAGTCCAAGGAAGCGTTTGATGGCTGCAGCTTCTAACTGCCAGCTGCAACCTGGGACATTTGTCTTTGTTTCTTTGTTTCACTTGAGCTGCTTCCAGTGTATAAATTTGTTGTGCAGTTGATCATGAGCCACCTGGAATTCAGGGAGGCTTTGTGGCCAGGGGTTCATTACTGACTCCTGTACCCGTGCCTACCCAGCCCTATCTGGGGTTGGGCATGGGTGGTTTTTATGCAGGTGGAAGACCCTCAGGTGGGAAGGAGGTCTGAGAACTGTTTAAGAAGAGCTTTCCTCCCCTGTCTAGCCATCCTTTCATAGGAATTTCTTAGATGTTACACATAAAACCGTACCCTTATTTGTACTCAGTAAATATTCCTAGAATGTTTCTCCAGGTCCAGGCTCACTATTCTTAGCAGTTTCCAAACGTTAGCCCATAACTCTTTGTAGCAGTTACCTCAGTGCTTATTGTTATTCCAAAGGGAAATGTTCGGTGACTTTTTCAAGTCCCTGCTATGAAATGGGAAGGCCCCAAAGTCCAAACCTAGGCCATCTGTTTCCAGCCTGTGTCCTCACCATGCTGTTCTGCTTCCTTTCCGAAGTTTTCCTGCGCAGGACTTGCAGGCAGTTTGCACACAGCATATTGACCCTGCTTATTGCTTATCCCTGAGGCAGTGGTGGGCCTGGAGGTGTATGACCTAATACACAGATAAGCCATCCAAATCTCTAGAAGCTCAGCTACCTTTCCTTAGAGCAGAAGTATAACTTGGCATTCAAACCCTGACACTCGGAGCATGAAAGTGGAGGCTGGATAACTGCCTGGACAGCAGACATCGGCAGGACTGTCCTGGGAAGCCCTGGCTGTGTACTTGCCCTGAAGCCCCACAGGGCTCTGAGCCAGGAGGCAGCTGGCAGCAGCGTCCTTCCCTGGGGGCCTTCTGGGAGCTCATTACTGGAGTGATGCTTTTTCTCTTAACCCAGCATTTCCTATGAATTACACTGACAGGTCATCTGCCCCATCCCAGGCAGAGTGCCAACTGGCTGAGTCTCAGAGACTTAGGCCTTGAATGTGGCAGATTCTGTAGCTTGGCCACAGACTGTGGTTCCCCTGAACAGGAGAACCCCAGATGCCTTTTTGAGCAGTAGAGTTCTAACTGCTGTGTTTCTGTTCTGCCACTTGGCTGCCGGCCCTCCTGGAAATAGCCCTTTCAGGAAGAGGTAGGGTGTTCAGCTGTTTTCTCAGAATGCTGGGTGAAGAAATACTTGGTGGCCCTCACTTCACTGGACCATGCAGTGCCTCAGAAGCAGTGGCAACAACAGTAAATCCCCATTTGCACTTGGGTTGGGCCTGGGGAGTAGTTAGGCCTTAACGTGTGCATCCCAGGAGCTCTGGTTCGGAGTGCTGCCTCTTTTTAAGGGTTAGGCTGTTGGCACTTGTGACATCTACAATTTTAATTAGAAGGGCTTTATCCTTCCTAAAATGAGCCCAGAAACGTATAGTATTCTAATCTTCCTTTTTTCCTGGTGATACTACAGATTAAACCTAGGGCATTTGCACTGAGCTACATCCTCGGACCTTTTTACTTTTGCTGTTTTTTAAAATTTTGAGGCAGGATCTTGCTAAATTGTTAAGTCGCCCAGGTTGGGCTTGAACTTGTAACTGTCTTGCCTTACTTTTCCGGTGTATTAGAATCACAGGCCTGCACTGCCAGGCCTGGTATATGGCATGCTATTTTAAATTTTATCTATCTATCTATCTATCTATCTATCTATCTATCTATCTCTATCCATTTATTTATTTGGACTGAGTTTGTGCTACCCAAGCTGATCTCCAACTCTTGGTTCCAAGCCACCTTCCTGTCGCATCCTCCCGAGTAGTTTGGACCACAAGCATGTACATCTTGTATTTATTTATGTTTGTGGTGCCATGGAAAAAATCCAGGGCTTCATGAATGCTAGGCAAATGCCCTGCCACCGAGCCACACTCTGGCTCCTAGTGTATGCTTAATATAACAAAAGTCACAGGGGTTGAACTCACTTTATTAACAAGACCAATCTCTCAGTATTTTTGTTTTCTTTTTAATAGTTTATTTGATATAGGGTCTCTCTATTCAGCTTGAACTGGTAGTGATCCTCCTGTCTCTGCCTCTCCAGTGCTGAGATTATAGTTGTGCACCACCACAGCTGATTCCAGTGGCCACCTGGTGCCAGGCCAGCATGGCATGTGGTACCAGGGATTGAACCTGGGTTCTTATGCTTACCAGGCCAGCACTTTGATCACCAAGATTCTTCCTTGGAACTAAAACTATCCATGATTAGGTGAGGATGCTTTGTGCTTCAAGTTATTTGGACAAAAGCAGCCCTTCCTGAGCTGGAAAGAGTTGTCATCTCTGAGGGAAAAAGGATTGGAAAGTGAATATTATCTTTTGAAACTAGGAAAAAAAATAAGAGGATTACTGAGCATTTTTTCTACAGTCTTATGTATGTTAACACCTGGAAATCTTGAAATTAGAACTAAGTGGTGTTTAGGAGTGTTTTTTGTCTCTTGCCAAATGTTTTTCAGGCCCTGGAATTCCAATAAAATGTGGCAGCCCCTGGCTGCCAATTTTCTGAAATAAACCTTTTCATCCCTCCCACTCTTAGAGTTTTTAGAATCTGAGCAACATGCAATTTGAATGAAAAGCAGCCTGGAGGGTTTATCTCAGGCGGCCCCAAAGGAGGCTGGGAGCTGATGAGTGAGAAGTGGCTGTGATAAACAAGTCTGGAGCAGATGGGGCTCTGCCTTGGGGAAGCCTGGGCCCAGGATTTGGGGAAGGCAAGGATTGCCCTGCTTGGCCTTTGCTTTCGTGTAGCCGTAGTGCAGGCTGTGGAGACCAACTGGAGGGAAACGGCTCCAGAAATATATAAAAGGGGTACGATGAGGGCAGTGGCCACTTGACTATCCCCAGGGTCCAAGTTACTTTCTAGAGCTCACTCTAAGAAGCCTCTGAAGTCGCACCACCTTGGTGAGAACTGTTTGGACCACTACTAAAATGTTCTTCCAGTTCTCTTCCTGGTTCACCTTACTCTGACCCAGTGAATTCCATTTCCTACAACACCCTGCCTTTAAGATATGACTGGGTATGGCTCAGTGTAGAGCTCTTGCCAAGCACATGCAAGGCCCTAGGTTCCATCTCCAGCACACACAAAGCAGACGGAGTTTACTTTGCACTATGTAAGCATTGAGGAGCAAAAGTTTTTGTTTTCCTTAACTAGAATGCCCCCAGCCCCTAGAGCAGTGCCTGGCACAGAGTAGGAACTCAACAATTATGGGAGTGAAGGAGGACATAGATAGATGTGAGTGACAGACAGTTGGGCAAGGTAGGGGAGGAGAGAGGTGGGCACTTGTGCTGAATGCAGCTCGATATCAAAAATCTTATGGGTGCTCTTTCACACTGATGCAGTAGAGAATCACAGCTAAGTGGATCATGTCAAGTTGCTTCCCAAGGCATGTAGAAGTTATATCTGTATTAGACTATAGTCTAGTAAGTACACATTGCGTCATGCACTATGGCTAAAAAGTAATGTGTGTATCTGCTATAGCTTGGATCTGGAAAGTCCCCCAAAGGCTCGTGTTCCCAAACACCTAGTTCCCAGGTTGTTTCCTCAGGGAAGTGTTAGAACCTTTAAGAGCAGGGCCCAGCATGAAGAAGTGAGGTTATTAGGGGCATGGGCTTGGAGGAGTATTAGGGTACCAGTCTCTCTCCTTGTCTGTACTCATCACCCACCAGGAGTTGAAGAAGCCTTCGCCACCAGTCCTTAGGTAGCATACCGCAGACCCAGAGCTGGACTCTTTGAAACCAGAAGCCAAGGTTATCTTGGTCCTAGCTCTGCCCTTGACTGGCTTGAAGTGTCACCATGGTAGCCCCTCAGTCTTTGAACATAGTGCCTGGGGTGCCCAGCACATGAGATCCTCTCCAGACTCGTCTCCATCTGTCACCTCTTCCAGGATTTGGTTCTTGGATTTTTTTGTCTGTTTTTTTGTCTCACTACACAGCTTGAATTCGTAGTGACTCTCCTGTTTTCAGCCGCCCCAGTGCTGGAATTTCAGGTGTGTGCCACTGGGTACCGGCCCAGTGCACCTGGGGGTGGTGCCAGGGATTGAACCCCAGCCCCTGCACTTGCTTAAGCTGGTGCTTAGTCCACTGAGCTGTCTCACTGGTCCTTGGATTTGGTTTTGGATCGTCTCACTATCCTTATAGCTGAAGTTTGAAAACTTTGCTGCACTGAACAGCAAGCAGAGATCCCTTGCTGTCTAAAAACAGTTGGTCTTAGAAAAAGGCCCTCACTGAACCAGAGTCCAAAATGTCATGATTGCTCATAGTGGGAAAAAGTTTGATTGGGGCTGTATTCTGAGAAAACAAACCTCCTGTTATAAGAATAAGTTAATTTTATCCAACTGCTCCTTTTAGAGCCCTAAGACTGTTTTGGGGAAGTGTGTTTAGCGATGCATGGTGGGGTGGCCCCTGCGTGGCTTTAGTGACATGACCCTAATGAGCTACTTGATCAACCTCTTCCCCCACCTCCAGCTTCTTTTTCTGATTGTGTTCCTCAGTATTCCCCCTTGGGCACTGCTGGGTCATTAATAGAAAGCGTGACTGCCTGATTCTTTGTCCCCTGTGTCGACTGCATGGGAACACCACCTCTGTGTGCAGTCTGCAAGGCTCCCTCGCTGTATTGGGTCATGCGTTCCAGCGACCCTGATCAGACCCTGATTGAGGAGCTGCTGTGTTCAGGCTCTGCTGAACTGTTGTTATTTATTTATTTTAAACTTTATTTACTTATATTATGGCCGGCTCAGCCTGCCCTGGCGGTGGGGCTGGTGCAGCATGTGGTGCCAGGGATCGAACCATGGTCCGTGCAGTTGCCTAAGCAGGGGCTTTAGATCTCTGGGCAGAGGGATAAAAGGGTGGAGTGCCAGGCAGGCCACACACACAGTAGAGACTTTCTTTACTATCCAAATAAGTGCCAGTGGAAAAAGTGGGGGTCAAGGGCTTCAGGACAGAGTATACATGTAAGCAAACCTACTTTCTAAAACCAGTTCAGGGCCAGAGAGATAGCAGTGGTCTATTGGAGAACAGCAGTATTCTTAATTTTAGGAAGTCAGACTTCAATGATAGATGTAGGTTTTGAAGTGCTTGATTATGTGTACTCGGTGAGAAGATATACAGCAAATGAGATGTTAGAGTTTAGCTGCTATCTAAAGGGAGTCATTTGTTTCAGAAACCGAAAGGACCCTTGTACTTGGTGTTCATGAAATTGCAACTTCCACCTGTGAAGGTTAGAGAGTTATAAGCTCAGTGAGAGCAAGTAGACCACAAGTTCATAGGCACATACAAATACACATGCACACAAGTACACGCATGCATGTGTAGACACAGGGACACATACATATGCACATATATACACTCACATGTGTACACACAGTTTCAAGAAGCACACCTGTGAACTTCAAAGCTTCTTTTTTTTTCAAGACAAGGTCTCTTGTCTCACTATGTAGTCTAGGTTGACCTGGAACTTACTGTGATCCGCTTGCCTCAGCCTCCTGAGTGCTGAAATTATAGGTATGCACCACCACACCTGGCAACTTCAAAGCTTCTGATGAAAAACAATGTCCTCAGACCAAAACAAAGGCATATTATCTCATAAGGGAGGCTTGGTATTCATCAGCTGTCTGCATGAAGCCCAACGGCTTCTGCGTGGTAGCTAAGACTCCTATCTGGATGATGACTTGGCCATTTATGGTAGAATCTCAGCAGTCTGTATATTGGTTGGTAGTCTGAGTAAATTAGGTACTTCTACTTTCCCTGATTTAGTTGACCTCACCTATAAGGGAAATGACCCCGTACTGAGGGAAGCTCTTTGGAAATTCCCCAACTTGAAATTTAACTGATGCCACAGGTTGCATTTCAAGATTATGAATGCTGCCAGTCATGCCCAAGTAAAGTTCCTGAACCAGGTTTCATG
Organism: Capromys pilorides; assembly: GCA_004027915.1. Taxonomy (NCBI): domain Eukaryota; kingdom Metazoa; phylum Chordata; class Mammalia; order Rodentia; family Capromyidae; genus Capromys; species Capromys pilorides. The sequence goes on along the minus strand of PVKN010014030.1, from coordinate 7,558 downwards.
TCAGGATAGCAGATTTATAAAATGAAGATTCTGGTCACCTTTTGTTTAGATCTTGTGCTTGTTTGTGTTTCTAGTATGTCAGTCATTTGATTGAAAAGATTTGGTCATGGGTGTCCTAACAGGAAAAGGAAGGTTATGAGTATGCCTATACCTGGCTCTTCATTTCTCCTCTGGGCAAAGGGATAAGAGGATACAGATCAACCCTCAGTACCAGGGATTAAACTCCAGACCCTGTGCTTGTCAGGCAGGCGCTTATTCTACTGAGCTATCTCCCTGACCCTGCAGATTTTTAAGGAAGATCTGTCCAGCTCGTTTGCCCAATTTTGAATTGGATTTGCTCTTGGGTTTCCTTGTGTATTCTGGATCCTGTCCTTGCTGGATAGACAGCGCTCTCATTCTGTCTGTTGTCTCTTGATTTTAGTGATGGTTTTCTTAGATGCAGCACACTTATTTAATCTTGTTTTAGCTTATGAGCACTGATGAACAACTTAAAACCTTGTAAAGCCTGTTTTCTCAGCAGCAAATGCACATCACTGAGTGCCCCTCTGTTGACAGCCAAACCTCTTATTTTCCAGGGATCATAATTCAGGGAGTCATGCCATAGCTTTGTGCATGGCACTCCCTGAGGTGTACAGCCTGTGCTGCTGGATGAGCACCTCTGCCTTGAGGAGCTAGGAGTGCAGGGAGCGGGGTCTCTTTTGGGGTTGAAAGAATTGGCTTTGCCTCCCAGTTTGTCTTAATGATTTCTTTTAGGGCAATCTTTAAACCAAAACCCAAACCACCCAGTCTGGATTTATAAGGTCAGTGTCATGTATTTTGCAGTCAGTGAGGTGCAGTTCACCGCAACACTTAGCGACCTCCAGGTCTGCTCCTAGGAAGACATCCTGTGGATTCCCAAGTTGCCTTTCCACTTTCCTGTTTTTGGGAAGCAACTCCCTAGAAAGATTTTTTACTGGTAAGGCCTCGGAAGAACTGCAAAAGTGGAAGTGTCCATGTATTCCTAAAACAGTTCCACCATGTGGGGGCCTAATTGTTAGAAACTGCTTTGGAAATTTCTCCCAAACTCCTTGTTTTTGAAAAACAAAACCCATGAATCTAAAATCTAAAAATAGCGTGTGAACAGCTGAACTATTCTTTCTAACAACACATGTCCGAGACAGGCACCCAGATATAATTAACTCCCTGTTACTCCCCCAGCGTTTCTAAGTTTGATTTATTTTAGGAAGACTGACAGTTGTAATTACGTTGTCAAGCATTTGTCATTTTCACCATAGTAGCAACCCTGAGCTCAGACCGAAAGCACCAGCCTGACTGGAATGGAGGCAAATCCTGGCTGTGTCTTTCCTGACCTAGCATTGTGCAGCCAACAGCACGCATAACTGTCTCCTCTGTGAATGGTGAGGTTGCAGAGTGCTGTCTTGTTTCTGTAGCGCTCCAGTGACTCAGCTTCTTGACGAGAGCAAGGTGCATTTTCCCTTGCTGCCTCCAGAGCTGGAGGGCGCCCTCAGGGCAGCGGTGGGATGCTGGCCCTGGTCCTCCCTCGTGCTGGGCTGGTGCGCTGTGATAGGATATGAGTGGCTGGTGTTCTGCTGACCTGGTTCCAGTGTGCTCTCTGGGGCACATAAGCCATCTAGCTTTTTCCTGCGCTTCATGTTTAACGGTGGAAAAGCAATGCCTGTCAAGTGTACAGGTTTGACATGTAACCAGTGCCTAATGAGCTCCTGGCCTGAGTGGGTGACATCTGCCTTTTGATAGGAGCAGCCTTGATCTTTAATTTAAGATGGGAATGGAAAATATTTATGCCTTCACCCCAGAAGCCAAGGCTTATCTCAGTCCTTTCATTGCCTTTTCTTTCTCTGTCTTCCTTTCCTCCTCTTATTCCCCACCCCGACCCCCTTTCTCCTCTTCCTTCTCTCCTTCCTCCTTTTTTGGTGGTATAGGGAGTGAACACAGATTTTTGCATTGAACTATTCCCAGTCCATTTATTATTATTATTATTATTATTATTATTTTATTTTATTTATTTATTTTTTGATGAGGAATCTTGCTAAGTCACTAAGTTGCTAGGCCGGACTGAAACTTGTGATCCTTCTAGCTCAGCATGCCAGAGTACTGAGTTGCTGTCCTATACCAGGATGCCCAGCTCATTGCCTTTCTTAAAAACAAAAGGTACTTGTGTTAGTCTATCTCATATATCCAGTCAGGGGTTGCCCAGCCGAACTCGGGCCTGGACCCCACACAGCAACCACTTTCTTTCTGATTGCTTTCCTGGCCTCCAGCCACACAAGAGCACTGTGGTCAACACCATGCTTACAATATGTTCCTTCTCCTGCCTCAATTTTAATGTTCTCTTTCAGCATCTTCTCCACCTCCACCCTGCCCGTTTAGCTGCTCAGCCTTTTCTCTCAGAGGGGAGCCTTCTCCCTGCCATTGTGTGCCTGGACACCAGTGTCAGGCTGAAAGGTGACTCCTGGGATATGTGAGAGTGTGTTGAGTGTGTTCAGCACCTGCCAGGTCAGAAGCCAACCAAGGAGAGCAGAGGACCAGGCCTGCACCTGAGCATGGCGCTTTGGCTCCTGCTGTGAGAGGTCCTGTTCTTCACCTGGGGACTCTCATCTCAGATGAAGCCTTCTTGAGGAGACTAGTGTCATCTCTGAGTTTCAAGCTGCATTGACAAATCATTTTTTTTTTTATTATTATGACATTATACCTAATGTCTTTTGCTTATGGACTGCATAGAAAATAGAGAAATATAAAAACAGCATTCACCACTCCACCTGAGCAGCCTTTGGCATTTCACAGTGGTTTCCTTACAGCAGGTTTCTTGCATTTTTCATAATGTCTAATTTTGTATTTTCCTGTCAATTGTATTTCCTATTGTTAAAACTCCCAAAAGCATTTTAGTGGTTATGTGGCATTTCATGATGTGGCTACCTGATAACTCTCCAGGGTCCTGAGGTTGAATGTTTGGCCTCTTTCATATCTTCCAGTGTTGGAAGACCCTAAGGTGAACATCTATGTGCATTTTGGAAATTTTTTTATGTTGTTTTCTTTTGATACCAGGAATCAAAAGACCTTGCACTTGCCAGACAGGCGCTTGTGCCACTGAGCTATATCCTCTGCCTCATTTTCTAGCAATAAAATAACTGGACCAGAGGAGTTGACAGCTGTAAAGGTATCTAATAAGTCTTGTTGGAACGGTTTTCAGGTTTATTTTCTTTGCTCCCTCCTGTAGCGTATGAGACTAGAAGGTATGCTAGTCAGCTTTCCATTCCTGAAACAAGTACCTGAGAGAAGTCAGCATACAAGTGCAAACAGCTCATTCTGAGTCACAGCTCAAACATTTCCTTCAAGGTTGATTGACACTGTTGCTATGGGCCTGTGGCAAGATCACTAATCAAGGTAGAACAGTACAGCTCATTTCAGAGCAGGAGCAAAAGAGAGGGAGAGGTCTTTTTTTCTTTGCCACTACCATGCTGATTTTATCACAATGGCTTTGTAGTATAATTTAAAGTAAGTGATAGTAATGCCTCCTGCCTTTCCTTTGTGGCCCAGGCTTGCCTTTGCTATTCTAGGTATTTTCTGGTTCTAAATGAATTTTAGGAATGTTTTCTCTAGATCTGCGAGGTACACTAATGATACTTTGATCAGGATTCTATTAAATCTGTGTAACAGTTTTGAGAGGATGGCCATTTTCACAGTGTTGGTTCTTCCTATCCATGAGCAAGGAACATCTTTCTATTTTCAGAAATCCTCTTTGATCTGTTTTCTCAGAGTATTGTAATTTTCATCATATAAATCTTTCATTTCCTTTTTTAGATTAATATCTAAGTATTTCATTTTTTAGATGCTATTGTAAAGGTTGTTATTTCTCCTAATTTCCCTCTCAATGAGTTTATTGTTTGTGTAGAGGAATGGTATTGGTCTTTGGGTGTTGACTTTGCATTCTGCTATGCTACTGCATTTGTTTATTAATTCTAGGAATCTCTTGGTGAAGTATTTTGGGTCTTCCTTATAGAATACCATGTCATCTGTGAATAATGATAATTTAACTTCTCCCTTTCCAATTTTTATCCCTTTTATTTCTCTCATGTCTAATGACTTTGGCTAATGTTTCCAGAACTATATTGAATAGGAGTAGTGATAGTGGATATCCTTGTCTTGTATCTGATTTTAGTGTGCAAGCTGAGGATCAGTGGAATGGAGTAGAAGATACAGACACAATTGCAAACATACTCAGCTACCTTATCTTTGACAAAGAGGGAAACCATGTTCACTGGAAGAAAGCTAGCCTTTTTAACAAATGATGCTGGAAAAACTGGCTTTTCACACACTGAAAACTAAAACTAGATCCAGGTCTATCACAATTCACTAAAGTAAAAATGGATCAAAAATCTAAACATTAAAACAGAAACACTGAATGTACTGGAAGAGAAAGTAGGTAGAAATCTTGAAGACATAGAGATAGGCAGAGGAATCATGAACAAACATCATACTGCATGTGAAATACTGAAAGCATCAACAACTAGGATCTCATCTTACTGAAGAGTTTCTGCACATTGAAAGAAATCACCAACAGAGTAAAAAGCAAAAACACTAACTGGGAAAAAGATCTTAACCAACAGTCATTCAGACAAAGGATTTCTATTTAGAATGTATAAAGAACTAAAAACAAAAAAACAAAAAAACTAAGCCCCCCAAATTCAAAGACACCATTGAAAAATGGACATCTGAGATAAATAAACACTGCTCAGAGGAAAAAATTCAAATGCAAATAAATACTTGAAAAAATATTCACCAGCACTGGTCATTTGAGAAATGAAAATTTATACAACACTGAGATTCCATCTCATCCCAGAAATAATGTAAACCTTGCAGGGATTGAGAAACCAACTAATAACAAATGCTGGAGAGGCTATGGGGAAAAATTAACCCTCCTCTACTGTTGGTGACATTGTAGATTGGTACAACCTCTGTGGAAATCAGTATGGAGACTCCTCAAAAATCTAGGAATAGAAATTCCTTTCAACTCAGCTCCCCCCCTTCTGGGTATTTTTCCATAAGAATTAAAAACATCATACCACAGTGATATATGTACTTCCATATTTATAGCCCGCCAATTTCTCATAGCTAAATCTAGGAAACAACCCAAAAGTCCATCAACTGAGGAATGGGTAAAAAAGTGGTATGTTTTATGCAATGGGTTATTACTCAGCTATAAAGAAAGATAAACTTGAGGCTTTTATAGTTAAATAGATGCAACTATAAGCTGTACTCATAAGTGAAATAAACCTTACTTGCATGTTTAAATATTATATTGTTTCCCTAGTTTAATAACCTGAAAGAGTAAATAAAATCTGAAAAGTACAATAGATATAGTAAAAGGAAAAGAAACTGAACAAAAGGAATAAACAATTGAATGATGGAAAAGAGAAAAGATAGCAAAAATAAAAGTGGGGGGAATCATATATATATATATACACAGAATAGATAAGATAATTGTACTAATTTCCATTGGTTTTTTGAAGGTAGCGGTTAATGCTTTAAAATTTCACTTTGACCAATTTTACATGTTTATATCTGCAGTGTGAGTAACTACATTGAAGATAACATATATATGCAATATAACAACCACCATTGAATAGCTATCATCTTGTCTTTTTAAATATTTGTGCATTATTTCTAATGTCTTAACTATTGTTTTTCTATTCTTGTTAAAATAAATTAAAATCAAGAAAGAAAAAAAGAAACAGAAAGAAGAAGGAGCTGGAGTTTCACTGTCCCTTCAAGGCCACATCCTTCCCACCAGCCCCACCTTCTGCTCTCAGCCCCACCCAAAGTGACCTAGGTGGAGGACCACCCCTTGGGAGGTTTCCTTGGTTACAGGAGTTTTGACTTTCATTATCCCCAAGTGTCAGTTGTAGAGCCATGATCTGTGTTGCTTGGTTTCTCTTCTGTCTGCTTCCTTCCTCTAAGTCTGTCATGGCAAAGTGCTGGTCATCATGGATTCTGTCTCCCAGGTTTCTGTGTGAATCTTGGGCCAAGGGGAGTGTGGTAACCAAGTGCAAAGGTTGGTAGGCAGCACCCATTAGTGAAAGAGCCGATGAGAGAGTTGACAGTGGCAAGTTTTTGTTGGGAGCCACTGGAAACTGGAAGATAGGTTAAAGGTGTATAGGCAGGACTAGACCTCAATTCCTAAAGCAAACAAGTTACCTCAGTCCTGAGATAAACATCCTGTCTGGATTTGACCCAGCAACCAGGCTCAGTGTGTGAAGTAGACCCCTGGGCCTGCTAGGGCTGAAATGTGAGTGAGATTGCCCAGGGCCTAGAATGTATCAAGCAGATTCAAAGTGCTATACAGGAACTTAAAACCTCAATCACAAGGTGGCAAAACCGTTTCAGTGAGAGTGAAAATAGACTTTCTGACCTTAAAGACACCATTGCAGCTAGTAAAGAGGTAAGAAAAGATCTCTTAAATACAACTAGGATGCAAGAACAAATAATTAAACATCTGAAAGATAATGCAAAGATGAATAATGTAAGACTAATAGGCATCAATGAGAAAGAAGGAGTCTGTACAAATGATGTAAAAAGAATATGGGCAGAATAACAGACATCTTCCTAAATATAGGAAAACAATCTCACATTCAGGTAATCAAAGCATGTAGAACTCCAAATAACTTCCACCCAATTAAAACTACACTCACACATAAAATAATCAAGATCCCAGAAATTCAGCACAGGAACAGTATACTAAATGCCACTGAAGGAAAAAAACAGATCACATTTAAAGGAAAACCCATTAGAATAATAGCAGATTTCTCTTCACAAATCATCAAGTCAAGAAGAGCATGGAGCAAAGTACTTCAAGTCTTGCAAGAAAACAAACTGCAGCCCAGACTGCCGTACCCTGCAAAAGTCTTTTTCAAGTTCAATAGAGAAGTGAAATACTTCCAGGACAAAGAACAACTAAAGAACTTCATGGTGACAAAGCCAGCCCTGCATAGTTTACTAAAAGATATTCTTGAGAGGGATCAAAATGACCACAGCTCCATGAAGGAGAATGGAAAGTACCCACCAAATAGAGCCAATACTTAAACACAGGAGAAAAAGAGGTATACAACAGCAATCTTTCAACTATTCTTTTGTATACAATAGCAGAATATGTCCATCATCATATTTTACAAATGGAGTTCTCCTGCACCCTATGGGGCACGATTCTGTGTGGTTTTACAGGGTGGATATCAAGGAAATAGCAGTTGCTCTGTCCCACAAGTGACACCTGACCACCAATAAGCGTGATGGACACTGTTCATGTCCATGACATAGCAGAACTTTGTGTGATATCCTATCCCCAAACCGTCAGAAGTGCTGGTCATATATTTGTTATTGCAGTATTTATGTTATGTTTTATTCTTAGTAATTATTTTCTACCATGGAAATTTTTTGTCACTTGATATCTTTATACATATTAACCTATTTGAATACTGTGTGAGTATTCTGAATTGATTATAGATTCATACATATGATACACAACATTCTGGCCTCTAAGTTGGAC
>PVKN010014029.1:0-19486 GCA_004027915.1 Capromys pilorides | reverse complement strand
GTCCAGCATAGGCCAGCAGGAGCAGTGCGTCAGCCTCCGCGACCCTGGCCCCGCGCCTCCCCTTTCCCTTACAAGCTGGCCTGGCCCCTGCGCTTCCCAGCCTCCGGCCCGCGCTGCGCTCTGGACTCACTAACTCTCTGTTTCTGTCCCTTTCTGTCCTGCTTTGGGTAACTCGGCTCAGTGTGAGGGAGATGTGAGTATACCTGTCTGCGTGCTGTGCTGCTGCTGGCCCCAGAGGCCGGCCAGGGCGCGTCCTGGGCGGCTTGCAAGCAGCTGTGCTCTGCCGGGCTGCGCCCGTGCTCCAGGCAGCTCTTTGCAATCATTGAACGCCTGTCACTATCCATCCATGCATCCGTCTGTCCACCCTTGTGGGAGGGAGGAGCCACAGACATGGCGTGTGGAGATTCTGGGGAGTGGCTGTGGGGGCGCTGGGGGCCTCGGAGTGTGCCTGGGTCCAGATAGGAGGGGCTGGGCCAGGCTGAGATCCTCTGGGAGCGAGGGCTGTGACAGCAGCTGTGCCTGTCCTCTTGGGGTCCCCAGCACATCCACCCCGGGTCACTGGATTGGTTCCCTGGTCCCTCAGTCTCATCTCCGGCTCAGCGCTGGAAGCAGGCACAAAGGGGTCTGTGGTGTTTCTGTCTGTGTCCCCCTCACCCTGGGGCAGGGGCTGCTGACACTGGTGGGACAGCCTCCTGGCCTCGACCCCAGATCTGGCCCAGGGTGACCCACTCCCCCATGAACTCTGTTCCCCGCCAGACGGTGCCTGACTTTCAGGAGACTAGACCTCGTAATTACATTCTCTCGGCCAGCGCCTCCGCGGTAAGCGCCCCGCCCCACCCCGCCCCGGCTCCCCAGCCCTGCTGGACCTGACCATGCGGGAACTGGGAGCCAGCACAGCAGGTGACACAGCAGTGAGGCCTCGCCCCAAGCCCAGGGCCTGTGCGCCAGAGCCAGGCTGGCTTCCGAGAAGCACTGGCCATGCAGGGAGCTGCAGACAACCCTGTCCATCCCGGCCTGCGCCCTTGTGCACCCTCACAGCTGACTGCCTTGGGAGGGCCCAGAGGGTGCGGCAGAGGCCTGAGCCTGCCTTCCACACCCCAGACTCGAAGGCGAAGGCTGAGGGGGCTGCCTTTGTCGCACCTCAGTGACCAGGGAGCACAGGGAGCCTGGCCCAGGTCTGGTTCCAGCTTAGGGCTCGTCCCAAGGAGGGCAGCTGTCCATGGCCTGCAGCGAGGTGGCGGCGGTGCCCGAGGCTGAGCTCTGCCCTGGGTCTGCTAGTCAGTTTCCCCATGGAGTATGGGAGCGAGACCAGTCACACTTCATGCCTGTCACAGCCACGCCACCCTCCCTGTCCTTCCATGTTCCCATGGACAAGGCCCCTGCGCTGCCCCGCAGCCTCCTTACCGACCTGAGCATGCAGCTGTGTGATCCGTGCAGTCACTCACGGCTGCGGTCACTGTCCCTTAAATTGCCAACTGCACTTAACACTCGCAGCCCATGGCTGGGCTTCGGTGTGGCATGTGTGGCCGCCTGTGGCTGTGTATCGTGGCCTGTGCCTGTGCCAGCTGGCTTGCTTCCACGTTCTGTTGGGACACTGTCCTAGGTTGGGTTCCCAGAGTGGCCAGAGAGCCAGGTCTGAGTCACGGCGGGGGGAGGGGGGTCTTTCTTCCCTAGACTCTGGAGGACACTTCCTGCCCCCTGCCCCGGGCCGAGTGGAAGGAGAAACAGCCTGGAGGGTGGAGGCCGCCCTGTTTTTTTCTTTTGCCACTGAGCCCCAGTGTGACTCAGGCCCGAGGCTGCCTTTCTCTGCCGGAGGACAGAAAGGTTCAGTGACTGGCCCAGGGTCACACATCCTGCCTCCCAGCCCTCCAGCCTTAGCCAGGAGTCCGGGGTGGGACACACGGGCTGTCATCTGGAGGCCTCACTCAGAGTGGGGGCCTGGCGCTGTAGGAGAGCACAGCAGGACTTCCCAGCTGGCTGTCCCCTCCCTGCATGTGGCATGTCAGACGGGCTGTGATTGTCATCCGTGCCCTCTCAGGTCCTGGTGTGGCCGGGTGGGGGCAGAGGGGCCGGGGTTGGGTCCCAGAGCTGGGTCTGGTGTCGCCTGTCCCACTGACTGGTGCTGTTGTGGTCCCGCAGCTTTGGAATGACGAGGTGGACAAGGTGAGTTTGGCCCTGGGGCTGGGACTGGGTGGTGAAGGCGTGTCGGCAGGATGCTTCTAGCTGGGCTGGGGGGTGGGGTGTCCTCTGTGGAAGGCACCGGTGTTGGGGCCCAGCTGGGACCTGGGGAGGCCTCTGCCAGATGGCCTCTCCGGAGGGGTGCAGGGACTCCAGCTTCAAGGGCAGTTCTGGCCCGGGGGAGGTGACCTTGCGCTGCCCATGCTCATGCTCTGCGCCCCCTGCCCAGGCCGAGCAGGAGCTCCGTGTGGCGCAGACAGAGTTCGACCGGCAAGCCGAAGTGACCCGGCTCCTGCTGGAGGGCATCAGCAGCACTCATGTGAGTCTGGCCTCATGCCGGGAGATGGCACCTCGGGGTGTGATCTGGGGGGCTGGCGTGCTGGCTCTGTGAGGGCACGTGGCCGCTTGGGCTGGAGGCTGAGCACTGTGCCAACCTCTCGCCCAGGTAAACCACCTCCGCTGCCTCCACGAGTTCGTCAAGTCGCAGACGACCTACTACGCGCAGTGCTACCGCCACATGCTGGACCTGCAGAAGCAGCTGGGCAGGTGCGGCGAGGCCCCCGGGCTCCCAGCCCCCCTGTGAGCCCCCTAGAAGCCTCACAACGTGGGGCCAGGCATGAGGCGCCAGGCTCTGCCCGAGTCCTGCCTGCACCTCCCAGAAGTGGTGCCGCCCCTGGGGATCTTGGGGTCCCCAGAATGCTTAGGGGAGGGTGGGGAGGATGCTGCGGGACCGTCTCACCCCCGCTTGCTTTGCTTTCCTTTCCTGTGCTGCCAGCTCCCAGGGTGCCATGTAAGTAGCGGGCAGGGGCTGCCTAGGGCTGGGAGGGCTACCTGGGGGTGATGTGGGCTCCCTCACGCAGGGCACAGTGGCTTAGATATCGCCTTGCCCCCAGATTCCCTGGCACATTTGTGGGCACCGAGGAGCCCACCTCCCCACCCCTGAGCACCACCTCACCCACCACCGCCGCAGCCACCATGCCTGTGGTGCCCACGGTGGCCAGCCTGGCCACGCCAGGAGAGGCTGCACTCTGCCTGGAGGAGGTAGCACCCCCGGCTAGCGGGACCCGCAAGGCCCGGGTGCTGTACGACTACGAGGCAGCTGACAGCAGCGAGCTCGCTCTGCTGGCTGACGAGGTGGGCCTGGTGTTGGCAGAGGTGGGCCAGCCAGGGTGGGTGTCACCAGACGGGGGAGACTGCAGAACGGGGGCCCTGCTGTCTCACAGGCCAGGGGAGGGGCCAGATCTGAGGCAGCCAGATGTGCCTGCCCAGCAAGGCCAGGAGACGAATGCCCATCCCAGGTCCTGGGTGCCTAGGCAGGGAGATGGCAGCTGTGCCCACTGACCGTGGCAAGGCCTAAGCCTCCCTTCCTGCCCTCTGTAGCTCATCACTGTCTACAGCCTGCCTGGCATGGACCCCGACTGGCTCATCGGCGAGAGGGGCAACAAGAAAGGGAAGGTGCCCGTCACCTACTTGGAACTGCTCAGCTAAGCAGGCCCCCCAAAGCCCTGCCACTTTTGTCTTGTCTGGTGACGGATGCCCCAGTGGGGAGACTAATCGCACTGTACCTGTGCCCGACCTCCGGGGGTACGACCCCTCCACCAGCCCTCCTCCTGACCTGTGGCTTGGACCCCAGCCCTCTCGGCCCCCTGGGGAGGGAGGGGTGCAGTGCTGGCACCCAGGCGGGCCTAGGAGCCCTGGAACCCTTGGCAGGAAGAGCACCTGTCTTAGCCGCCAAAGGCCAAGGGGCAGCGCAGGCTGAGTGCTGCCCTGGGAGGGGACGCCTGGCAGGAGACAGGTTGGCCCTGCAGCAGTGCCCGCCTGGTGCTACCCTTTCCCCTCCCCACAGCTCCCAGCTCAAGCCGTGCGTGGCTGCTGCCTTCACTTCTACTCTTTTTACCTGGTCTTTTTACTTCTGCCTGCCTGCTTGCTCTGGCCAATGGCAAATAAACTCTCCTTTGTGTGCTTTGCCTGGACTCCTGTCAGTCTCAGGTGGCAACAGGGCCCAGAAGTGGGAACGGGCAGGTAACAGTGGGTAAGAGGTGACAGGCACGGGGCACCCTGGAGCACAGGTAGAGGGCAGGGAAGGTTCCCAGCTGTCCACTCCCTCTGGGCAAGGTCTCCATAGCAGCCTAGTGCAGCGTGGAGCACACAGTGAATTCTCCCTAAGAACGAATGACTTCCCTGCCTGGGGACTAGAGCCCCGTGTCTCGGCCTGGACCCCAGCATGTGCCTCGGCCTCCATCTTACGGGAGGGACAGCGGGGAGGTGGTACTTTGTACTTCCAAGGTACCACGGTTGGCGGGTGGCCCAGCTGGGACTTGGGCCAGGCCAGACTCCCTGTGGGGAAGAGCTGTAAATAGAACAGTCCAGAGCGGCTGTGCCCAGTGCCAGGCACGGCCAGCTGGAGAAACAGGAAGGGTGCGCCCAGCAGCGCCTACCAGCGCTCTGCTCCCTGGGCACTGATAGATTCGGGGGCTGGTGGGTTGGGCACCCGTGGATAGCCAGGCCCAGGCCATAGTCCTGTCCAGAGCTGAGAGCTGGTGTGTTCTCAGGCTCTGAAGGCACGCGCCACTCAGGTGTATATAAACAGTATTTTAATATTTGTATAAATAGACCATGGTATTACCAAAAAACTGCAAGAGATCCCGGAAACACCTGAACCCTGTGCACACAGCCTCTGGCCTCCGCCCCCTGGCTGGCTGTGCCTTGGGACTGCTGGAGCGAAGGAGCGGCTCCGGGCCCCGCTCCCTGCCTCTGCTGTGGACTCTTGACCTAGTACAAAAATAACAGCACTGAGGGCTGGCATGGTGGCAACCTGGAAGGGTGCTGAGCAGTGGGCCGCCCCTGGGGCAGGCAGTGGCAAGCACCCTATCTCTGCACATGGCGGACAAAGGCCTGCACCAGCTGGACCAGGGGCTCCTGGCTCTCAGGGCTGGCTTTGGGGAGAGCAGCGGCCTTGCTCTGGGACGAGGGCAGGACGCCAGCGGCAGGGGAGCTGGGGTTTCCGCGCCGGAAGTAGCGGGACAGGCTGGACAGCAGTGTGCTCTGTAAGAAGACAGGCAGCTCGTTCAGGCCTTGTACTCCTGGGCCACTGTCCCCAGCCCCAGGGCAGGCCAGGAGACCTCTGCCTGTCCCTACCAGCTCGGAGCTGAGCTCTTGCTTCATCCGCTGCTTGTCCCGGGGGTGCACGGCTGGGTCCCTCAGGTACCGCATGGCCTGGGAGATGAGCAGGTAGAAGCAGTTTTCCATGGTGAACATCAGCAAGGACCTGGAAGAAGGGCAGCGTGGGCGCTGTTCAGGGCAGAGCTGGGAGAGCTGAGCCACCCAGCCAGGAGAGAGCACTAGGACCGCCTGGACCTTCCGAGGGCCCGGGGGTCTTACTTCAGCGTTCTGCTTCCTTCCGCCTGCGAGCTGAGTCCCACAGCTGGGGGCAGTGGCTCCTTCTTCTTGTCCAGCTGGAAGGAGAGACGCGAGCAGTGAAAACAAGAGCGGTGGCTCTCCGCTGCCGAGCACCTTCTGGCAGCTCGCACCAGCTGCCTCAGCCGCTGCACACATACCGTAAGGAGGGTACAGGACAGGGAGGCGTGAGTGGGCTGGGGCCACTGAAGTGGCAGGCTGAGGGAACAGCCTGCAGCTCACCTCTCCAAGCATGTTGAGGACCACATTCACGGTGGCCAGGAGGGTCCCAAATGAGGGAGCCACTTCAGAGTCAAAGGTGGGAGTGGTAAAGCTCAGGGCAAACAGGAAGTTGTATTCAGCAAGATCCAAGGACTGCAAGGCAAGCGAAGAGCGCTCTGGGACTCTGCAGCATAAGCTGGTGCTCCCCAGAACCACTCAGCGCAGCAGAAGAGGCCAGCTGCCGGGGCCCTGCTGGTTCATGGGGCTGCTACCTGGTCCAGGAGGATCTGACAGACGTCTGGGGTGAAGTGACGCAGGGCCGCCAGCGTCCTGCTGAGGATCTTGAGGAGGCCACACTGAACCGTGTGCAAGGCCCGCTGCTCAGCAGACTCTGTGTCAGCGGCGGGCTGCTTGGAGGAGGGGACCACAGGAGCTGCAGCAGTGGCGGCGGGTGGCCGCTGAACTCGAGGGGTGACAGCCGAGGGAAGGCCATCCCCGTTTTTGTTCTGGGGAGAGCCAGGAAATGAAGTAAGCGCCCACGGCACGGAGCCCCAGGGAGCCTTCTGGGCAGTCAGTCTCAGGCAGGGCAGGTACCTGCAGGTAGTGCTGAAGCATCTTGCGGCTGTGCAGGAGGGAGGTGCAGGCCTGGCACAGGTAGCCCAGGTTCACCTGGACATGGGGGAGGGACAGGGCTACTACTGGAGCAGCTAAACAGGTCTCCCCGTGACTCTCATGCTTCTGTCCCATGTCGCCCTCCTCTGTCCACTGATGCTCAAGCTTAATACCCTTATAGCTACTGCCCAGGTCAGCTGGGCTCTGGACCATTTCCAGAACAGGTCTGGAATAAAGCTAAACGAAGGGAAAGCAGGCATCAGCGAAGAACAAAGGCTCAGAGACAGGGTCGCAGCAGCAGCCTGCTCGTCTCCAGAGCCTGCACCTTCCTCCCTGGCTGGCCGCCTGGCCGGCTCCCAGCTCAGGCCTGTTCCAAACTCAAGCTCTTGGCCCCCTGCACTGCCCCTCACCGTGAGAGTAAAACTTTAGGCAGAGTAACCTGAAACAAACACTTGGCCCTTAGCAAAAACCCCAAGATCGGAATAGGCGGCTGCTCACTGGGGAGCCAGCGCTCCGAGGCCACCCTGGCAAGCGGCTGCTCGCAGGCCCCACCTGAATGTCGCTCATGAGCTGAGGCAGGTGGAAGTGCCACTCCTTCCGGAACTGAGAGAGCTGCAGGATAAAGCCCACGGTGTGGTCAGCCTCCTCCAGGCAAGCCAGGCTCTGTACTGTCCTCACCGCATTGAGACACTGGGAGAACAGGACAGCACAGCTTAGGGACGTGGCAGACCACACCTGCCCGCCTGTAGAAGGGAAGGCCAGCACAGAGGTGACAGGACAGCAGTGGCCAGGATGTGCGATGGTGTGTACCCGTGAGCCAGTGTCACCAGAACACCTCAGAGACATGGGGCTCAGCATCGGTCCCTGCAGCCCCTCAGGCCCTGCCCCATGAGGCGGGCAGCTCTCACCTGCAAGGTCCGCTCCTGGTGGACACCCACGAAGTCCAGGGCCTCAGTGAGGAAGTTGTAGCGCAGCGTCTTCAGCAGCCGTTCCATTAAGGACATGGACAGGCGGTAGACCCCAGGCCAGGAGGGGGCGTCCAGGGCCTTCCGGGACGTGGCGGGTGTCTGTGACAAACAGCAGATGAGCTCTGGTCCTGGTGCCACTGATTTCGGAGCAGCCAGGATACTGAGGTAGGACAAACTCCTAGAGGGGGCGTGGCCAGCAGGGGACCAGGCAAGGGGACAAGATCCTAGATCCTGGCCTCCACTACTCAGCGTGGCCCTTTGCCATGTTCCCCTTCTATTGGGCATGCCAGGCCCGCCAGCAAATCTGACACAATCCCAAAGGCAGAGCCTCTGGTGAGGGCTACTCTTTTACAGTCATCAGACAACTGTGAGCTAGAGGTCACCGGGGTATCCAGAGCTCCACCGAGTCCCAAGAATCCTCTGGGTCCAAGATGGGAGGACAGTGCAGCCCCCTGCCCTGGCCCTGAGGGTCCTGTTAACAGTCTGGTCCCTATAACACCTGCAACAGCAGAAGTCCATCCCATCTCCAAAGCTATCGGATAAGAACCGGTGACATTCTAGGGAGCACGGGTGCTTGGAATGGATTCCAGGGCCTTCGGCACACTGGGTACACACTCAGGTGCCTTTCAGGGCAGAGCGCTGGAGGCCAGGGCGGATTCCGCACCCTCAGGGTATCGCACGGTGTGGAGAGACTGCGACCCTGAGCACAGAGTGCAGTGGGGGGTGGGGGCTCTCCCAGGCCTGCCGCCGGCGGCGCTGCACTCACCTGCCCTGTGCCGTTGGGGCTGAGCTGGTACACGCTCAGCAGGGGCAGACAGATGCTCTGGGTGATGCCGGCACCGGCTACAGCTGTGGCTCCCTAGGGCAGGACACGGGAAGAAACAGTCTGTCCCCATGGGCGGCTCTCCTGCTTTGAGCACTGGAGCCCACCAGCTCCAGCCTAGGGTGCGCCGCCCTCAGCTGCCCCCTACCTGCTGGGTGCGAGCCAGGGTGAGGAGCAGGTGCAGCGCGGCCTCAGTGAAGTGCAGGTTTTGCTTCATGCGCAGGCTCACCTCCAGGGTGGTAAACAGGGTGGGCAGAATGGGGAGCCTGCGGGTCACCTGCAGCCACGAGTCCCCATCCTGATCCACCTCACACAGCTCCTTGGCTAAGTGCAGGCCCAGGACACAGACCTGCTGGAGCCCGAGTGCACACATGGGTTCAAGGAAGCAGCCCAGGGAGGAGCACGCCCAAAACTGGCACCACAGCCCCCGCCTCTTCTCTCCTGGCCCAACACTTGCCAGTGCCATTGCCCACCCAGGTCTGGACCCCTCACTGCACCACCATGCCCACTGCTCTCACACCGCTGTCCACCCTCAGCTCAGGTCCCCAGAACCAGGAGTCACCATGACACACAGTAAGGAAAGAGGCTGGCACCCAGCATAACTACGGGGCTGGCTTTCCACTAACACGGCCACTGTCGCGTCGCACAACGCAGGTGACGGCGCCTGCGCATCTTACTCTGGTCCACCTGTGCAAGTGCTGGCTGTAACCACAAGAGCGCACCAAGCCCACTGCGAGAGCTGCTCTGGGCAGCGTCCAGGGAGCCTTCCCGGGCACGCGTGCGTCCTTTCTCTCCTTAGCCTAACTTCCACTGTCTCCCGCTGGTCACAGGCCCTGACAAGTGGCCCGCTTGGGTGCTCCCTCACCCCGTCACGCTGGTCCTTGTGCCGGAGCCGAGAGGAGTCATCAGTCTCCATGCTGTCCTTGTCCTCCGTGCTACTGCCTAATGCCAGACTGTGGCGGGTCTGGTCGAAGAGCGCAATCACCTCTTCTTGGAGGGTCTCGCAGACATTCAGCACCAGCTGGGAGTACTGGGGGATGTCGCTCACTGCAGAGAGCACAGGGAGGACACTCTGGGCGCAGCTCTCACTGCAGACCACGCTTTCTTTCCCAGGTGGGCTAGGAGTGTGGAAGGTGCTGAGAGGGGGAGTGCTGTCCCAGGGAGGGAGAGGGAAGCAGGAAGAGGTTCACTCGGCCACGAATTCCAAGAGCGACGCTGGACGCAGTGGCGCACGCCTGTATCGCACACTCAGGAAGCTGGGACAGGAGGATCACTGTGACTGCTAGGCCAGCCTGTGCTACACAGTGAGTTCCAGGCCAGCCTGGGCTACACAGGGAATCCCTGTCTCAAAAAAGCAACCAGCGAAGACTGGAAACTCAACTGGCAGAAAAATACAGGGCCCTGTGCCGCAGGGAGGCCTGCCCAGGCTGCTGCTCACCTCGAATTTCCTTCATTTGCAACACCATGATGAACGCCGAGAACACCTTGGCCTTGGTCTTCTCCATGAGCTGCTGGTCTGCCTGTAGCACCCCCTCCAGGATCTCTGTCAAAGGCTTGAGCAGCTCATCCACTGCACCTAAGTCTCTGCATGAAGGGGGAACAGTGCACCCAGGGGCCACACACCGACCCAGCCCAGCGCAGGATGCTGCACGCGGGCGGCCTCAGCTGTGTCACCCCCTTCCCTCCCACCCGCACCCCTGCAGAAGGTACGGTGCTAGTGCAGAGGCACGAGGCTGGGGCCTGGGCCACACTCACCCCTTCCACTGGCGGAGGAGGATGAGCAGCAGGGTGCACATCATGGAGCCCAGGCGGAGGCAGGTCACTGAAGCTGGGACAAGGAGCTGGCAGAACGGGAGGGAAATGAGGCCACGTCCCGTAAGTATGCAGGCTCCACCCACCGGGCGCCACCTGGCCTTGCGCCTTCCTGCCCCACGGAGCACACAGGGCAAGGAGGCGCGAGAGGGCCGAGAAGGTAGCTGGCCTCAGCTTATCCTTGCAGCCTCAGGCCCGCCCCCCAAACCAACCCACATCCTTGGATGTGACCTGTGCAGCCTCAGGACGTCCGCCACCTGGGGAAGAAAGGACCCTTCTAGAAGCACTCACTAACGCTTTGGTGCCGCCAAGCACATCCAGGAAGAGCTGGCGCCGCACGGAGGAGTCACTCAAGTGCATGACATCTGCCTGTGGAGGAATAGGGAGGCTTCAACAGAGAGTGGAGGGTCCTCTGCCAGTCACTGAAAAGCCACCATCTCCGTGGTTAAAAACAGGGCTTGGGGGTCCCACTGGTTCGCCTGCTCTTCAGGCCCATCCTTCCAAGCTGTCCAGTGCCCACGACACAGCAGCCCCCCTCCTAGGCAGCCTGCAGACCCACAGATCTGTGGCCCCTTTTCTGGGCTTGGCAGCTGCACGCCCAGCTGCCTAGACGCCCTTCCCCCACAGGGCTTCAGCTGGTGGGCTCCTCCTCACACGGTCCGGCTGGGGCAGCCGCCTCAGAGATGGTCTGACTTCTCCCATCTCACATGCTCAGCCCCACAGGGGTGACACCACTTCCTTCACAGCCAAGTACCACAATGTGACACTCTGCTTGTCACCTAGGAACGTGCTTCCATTTTACTTCCCTCATGAGTTGCTTTCCATGAGATCAAAATGCTTATGTGCCTCACTGCTCTACAGACGCCGCCGAGAACACAGCGAGCACCCACCAGTCAACAACCACTGAACAAATGAACGAACGAACAACATCCTAAAGGGACCAGGAAAGGCAGGACTTTCAGAGCTACCACTCTGAACTGCTGTCTGATGAGGGCCTAACAGGCAGGTGCACAGCCTTCACACCAGCAGCCCGTCACTCCCCAAGGCAGCCCAGCCCGGTGGGTCATCTGGAGTCTCAGCGACTGGAACAAGGACAGTGGTCTGGCTGGGAACAGCCACAGAGATGAAGGCACAAGGACAAGGAGGTACCAAGCTCAGGTTGCTAATGCAGTTATGCTACGAGCCTGAGTTTCTCAGGGCAGAACAGCCCCACACCAACTGCTTCTGGCACAGAGGACGCCAAGCTCACTGACAGTTCTTCCCAGACATCAGCCCTGGGCAGAAGGGCAGGCCCTGGCGAGAGCTCTAGCTCCACACGGGAAAACACAACTCGAGCTCTAGCCAGGGGCCTGCTGCGCTGCAGCTGCGTCTGCTCCTGTGGTCAGCCTGGCTCACTCACGGCAGCACTCGGCACACAGCACCAGGGTGGGGACACATCTGCAGACCAGACAGATGAGGAGCAGGCAGCAGAGCAGGCCAGGCCCAAAGAAGCCCACGAGGCCTTCAGAGATGTCTGAAGGCATTTTTTTCTTCAGGATGGGGGAATTGAACCCAGGACCAGGCATATGCTGGGCAAGTACTCGACCACAGAACTGTAGTTCCAGTCCTTTATAATTTTCACTTTGAGACAGGGCCTAAGTGGCCCAGGGTGGCCTCAAACTTGTGATCCTCCTACCTCAGCCTTCCGAGAAACAAGGATGACCAGCACGTGCCATGAGTCCTGGCTAAAGGATTGGAACCATTTCTTTCCATCACTCTCAACCACTCCTTATGAATCCCAATCTTGGCCTGCACTGGTTTCATACTGGCTCTCGGGGATAAACTCGTAAGAGACGATATCTACTCAAACCTCAACATGTCACTGCCAAGTACCCAAGAGAAATTCACCAAGGTGGCACTTACGTGGCTGGTGGCAATGATGAGAAGCATCCTCCAGGCAGAAACGAGCATCTGATACTCTGCCAGGGACGTGCAGCTGCTGCCCTCCGTCTCCGCCATGTGCACTGCCAGGGACCTGACGTACTCCGACCAGTAGGCGAAGCGCTTCTCGCTGGCAAATTTCTTAAGTGTGTCTTTTAATGACTGATCTAACGAACCCCTACAGTGTCAAGAAAACACAATCCTCGGGTTATATAAGCCAGGGGGATGTGATAGGCACAGACCCTTGGTGAGGCAGAGAAAACCACCTCACATGGGCTTAGGGCAGGCGGCTCCAGGTCACCTCCGAGGTCTGGGCTCAGACTTCTTGCTCAACACAGTGAGTCAGGCTGAGGCCCTTCCAGGTCTCTTCCTCCATAAAATCCTGTTCACAAGGAGTTAGCTTCCCAGCAACTCTTTCTGACAATTGTGAATGCCGTCAATGGTCCAGTCAGGCCAGCTCTCTGGCCTCTACAATGACTCCAAACCACATCTTTCCTCTGCTCTGGCTCCTAAGCCAGCACCCTGTGCTGAGCTGCACCTCCCTCCCCTGAGTTCAAATCTCCACGGGGGCCAGGACTCACTCAACTACATAGTATATCTCCAGGCAAATGATCTTCATGATGAGAGCGCAGGTCTCCAGGAGGCTGGGCTGAGGATGGGAGAGCAGAGCACACACCAGTCACCCCGGGGAGCTTCCTCCTCGATGTCCCCCACTCTGACAGCAGCAGCCAACACTTTCCAAAGAAAGTACAGGGGTGCAGGCGTGCAAGAGCAGAAGCATCAGGTCCACACCATCCGCAAGCCAGTGGAAGAGCACAGAGCCATCCTCCCAGAGCGGGGCACGCCCCTTCCCTCCCAGAGCCGGCTGCCAGAGCGCAGCTGAATGATGAAGAGTCGGCGTCCCAGGGCGTGCGGGCAAGGTATCATTCCCCCACTTTCCTCACACCCCACCTTTTCTGCCTAGGGACTTGCAGCCACAGTCCTGCCCTCTAGACAGCTCACCTCGGATGTCTCTGAGGGAGGAGAAAGGGTTCCAAACAGCGGACTGGTTAAATTCTCCCAAAACTTGGGTCTAGAATGAGAACACAGTTGTAAATCATATTTTCCTTCTCCCATAATCCTTTTCTCCTCTCTCTAGAACTTTTTTTATTTTTTGGAGATAGGGTCTTGCTCATGCCTGGACTCACTACGTCGTCCAGGCCTGCCTTGAACTCACAACAGTCCCCCTGCCTCAGCCTCCTGGGTGCTTGGATTACAGGCGTGCACCACCATGCATGGCTCTGGCACCTCTTTATGGCTTTGAGTGTTTTCCTTATGTAGAGGGAATCCACTCGGGGCACTCTAACACTGAGCTCTACCCAAGCCCTCTTATTATTTTTTATTGTGAGACAGGATTTTACTAAAGTGTCCAGACAAGACTTAGACTTGCAAACCTCCTGACAAGCCAGGCACGCACTACGGTGCCAAGGTAACAAAAGCTCGTATCACTGCACACTTCCCAAAGGAGTGCGCGGCCAGAAAAAGACAGGCTTCGCACTGGGCTTTTCAAACGTTTCTACCCTTTGCACCACAGGTCTAAGGACAGGCTGTTTCACTCTTTCTGATGGCCTAAGCAAGCCACCTTTTTTTTTTTCTAAACTTTATTTATTTATGTTATGGCCGGCTCAGCCTGCCCCAGGGGTGGGACTGGCGCAGCGGGTAGTGCCAGGAATCAAACTGTAGTCCATGCTGTTGCCACTTTAGACCGCTGAGCTATCTCGCTGGCCCACAAACCACCCTTATCTGATCCTATCTGTCAAACACAATGGATTTTATGGGGTTAACAGAGGGCAGAAATGTGAAAGTCACTAAACCTTAGAAGACCTGCCCATGGTAGTGTAAGTGTTAAAAACCCTAAGAGGCCATCACAACAGCTCAGCGGACTAAATGACTGCTTAGGCAAGTGCAGGGACTGGGGTTCTATCCCCAGCCCCACAAACCGTGCCCGTCCCAAGGGTTGCTGAGCCCACCACCGAGACCAGCTGTGGTGGCGCACCCCTCTAGGAGTCTGCACTGCGTGGTGAGACCTTGTACCAAATACACCAATAATAATAATAATAATCAATCAATCAATCAATCAATCAATAAAAAGCCCCAGACCCCTGTACTGAGCCAGGCATGGAGCACTTTTATGCATGCTCCCAGTAAACAAGTCACAGCCTCTGTGCTGTGACCTCCGCGCTTCCATTAGAAGCCGAGGACGGCGAGACTCCCGAGTGTAGGCTTACTTGGTTCTGAGGAC
Source organism: Capromys pilorides (assembly GCA_004027915.1). NCBI lineage: Eukaryota > Metazoa > Chordata > Mammalia > Rodentia > Capromyidae > Capromys > Capromys pilorides. The sequence goes on along the minus strand of PVKN010014029.1, from coordinate 5,274 downwards.
CAGCATGGCGCTGTCTCGCCGATCTTGCCACAGAGCATGCAGGAAGGCAATGGCTGCCCGATGCAGCAGGGGCGGGCACCAGTACCGATCCGGCTCCTGGGGCTCGATCAGCTCCAGCACGGCGTGGAGACAGCTCCACTCCCCAAGGCTGAACTCCTGCAAGAAGGGCGGGGGTGGAGCTGAGCTCAGAGCCACTCCGGGCGCTGCACCTTCCCAGGCGCCAGGCTCAGCTCCTCTAAGTGCAGGCTCACCTTGGCACCATCGCTGCCATCCTTCACCTTCAGATTCAAAAAGAGCTCGATGAGGCCTGGCTGGGTCTCCACCGCGACCGTGAGGAACTCCAAAATCATCACTTTGATGCGCATATCCTCAATCTTGCTCTGCAGGCGGGTCAGGAAGGCATCTCGGATGGCAGCCGCGTCGCTGCCCAGGCATGCATACACTGACATGGGGGCCACCTGTGTGAGAGCGAGGCGGGCTCAGAGCTGCGTGCCAGCCTCCTCGGAAGGCCACTGGGCATCTCCAGAAGAGGACAGAAAGAGAAACACTGGCCGAACAACTCTGGGGTGAGCACAAAGCTTACCAGAGACCCATTAAATATAAAACGATGCAGCCAGGGAGACAGCTCAGTAGAATAAGTGCTAGCCTGGCAAGTGCTAGGGCCTGAGTTCAATCCCCAGTTTGGGGGGGGGGAGGGGGAAATATATATATACACACATATATACATCTCAATGCTCAGCCCCTCTATTGACTATACAGTGAAGAAGCCATTTTTGCCTATTAAGTTGCAAAAGATTGAGATACTGGCGAAGCCGCCATGCAAAGCTGTGCGGCTCGGCACTGGGATCGCAAGCCGCAGCACACCAGTCATTTCTCAGCACAGACAGCAGAATTCTAGTTTGGTAAAGAACAGACGCAGCGCGGGGTACGGTGGCACACTCAGGAGGCTGAGGCAGGAGGAGCACGGCCAGCGCAGGGTGCATAAGTGAGCTCAAGGCCAGGCTACACTATGAGAGGCTGTCTCAAAAAAGCAAAACGAAAGAAAGGACACAAATACTTTATTTAGGCCGTCTGGCCAGCACAGCGGATCAAAGCACCTGCTTAGGCAGACGCAGGGACCAGGTTTCATACCCAGTTTGCCGGCCACACCCCAGGGAGTGCTGACACAGCTGTGGAGCCTGGGCGCGGTGGCAGCGCCTGTAATCCCAGCCCTTGGGAGGCTGAGGACAGAAGAATCACTACTGTCTGATCTACGTAGTGAGACCCTGTAGACCCTGTCCTAAATTTAAAAAATAAAGTAAAAAGAAGAAAGTTCGAATAACTGCGCCAATCTGACCTGCCCACACCAATTCTTTTTGGTACTGGGAACTGAACTTGGGATCTTGCACTTGCCAGGCAGGTCCTGTGCTGCGGAACTGTATCCCTGGCACAGCAGTTCTTGTAGTTACGCACTTACAAGCATTTTAAGTTCCTCCTCTTTGTTTTTGGTGGTTCTGGGGATTGAACCTAAGGAGCAATGAACTACTGTCCTAGGCCTTCATATTTTGAAACAAATTTGTCTTTGTTTTGTTTTTTTTGTGGGACTGGGGTTTGAACTTACAACCTTGTACTTGCCAGGCAGGCACTTGTGCCATGGAGCTATCTATCTCCCTAGCCCCAAAGGTTTTTTTTTTTTTTTTTTTTTTTTCAGAACCAGGGATTGAACTCAGGTCCTCAGACTTGCCAGGCAAGCACTTATCCCACTGAGCTGTCTCCCCAGCCCTAAATTTGTATTTTGATCGCCCTCCGTGTTGCTAAATTGCCAAGGCTGGCCTTGAATTTGTTTGTTGTTTTTTTTTTTATAAATTTTATTTATTTGTTTGCTTGTTGTTTTTGTTTGTTTGTTTCTTTATTTATTTTGTGGCTGGCTCAGCCTGCCCTGGTGGTGGGGGCTGGCGCAGCATGTGGTGCCGGGGATTGAACCTCAGTCCCTGCAGTTGCCTGAGCTTTCCTAAGCAGGCGCTTTAGACCACTGAACCATCTCGCCGGCCCCTGGCCTTGAGTTTGTAATGCTCCTGCCTCAGCCTCCACAGCACCACCATGACTGACTGGCACCTTCACTTTCTATGCTATGTTTGTCTATAACATTAAATATTTTACAATGAGCACAGATGTCTCTTGCCATGAGGAAAACACCACCATATAAACACATCTGTGTGCGTGCACGTGTGCATGCTATGTGCCTCGCTCTGTTCCTTCAAGTCCAAGTTAACTATCTGCTTCTCTTGCAAGAGAGCAAGGCAGAGCTGAAGCCAGGATGCATTGTCCTAGGGTGCAGTCGGGTCAGTGGATCCTACCGTGGCTAGGCGTTTCAGCAGCTGAATGGCAAGCCGCGGCAGGGCGGGGTCATGCTTGTGGTAGATGTACTTGGCGAGAACAGCAATGAGGTTGTTGCCATGGGCACCTGAAGAACCACGGAAAGAGTCAGACACCAGGGCACTTCGGTTGAGCCCTTGCAGAGGCTGATGTTCTAAAAGACTCATAACTGGGAACTCTGGCCTCAACTTTCTGTTCTCTTTTTCAGAAGCAAAGAGGTAACAGTTCAATCCAATTCAGTAATGGCTAACATAAACAGTTTGAAGAAAATTGTTTTAGTCAGATGTGGTGATACACACTTTCAATGTCAGGACTGGGGAAGCTGAGGCAGGACAATCACGAGTCTGAGGCCAGCCTAGATTACACAGTGAGTTCAAAACCAGCCTGAGTAAACTGCCTTGAACTCTCGCTCTTCCCATCTCAGTCGTTCTACAGCTGGGATCACTTGGCTATGTGGACTGTCTGAAAACACGGCAGTTTTAACAAACTGGTTAGAAGGCACTGCAGTGCGATGCAAGAAAGTCCTGAAGTCCACCCTCATATCATAAGGCTGCAAGAAGTTTTAGACATGACTGAAACACATGTTGAAAATGAGACTAGATCACAAAACAAATACATAACACACACAAAAACCAGTAAGAGCCAGAATTTAAAAGGTATCAGAGGTCAAGCATGGTGGCGCACACCTGTAATCCCAGCACTTAGGAGGCTGAGGCAGGAGGATCGGTGTGAGTTTGAGACCAGCCTGGGCTACAAAAGTGAGCTCAAGGCCAGCCTGAGCTGCAGAGGGAGACCCTGTCTCAAAGACAAAAATGGGCCAGTGAGGTAGCTCAGCGGTCTAAAGTGCCTGCTAGGCAAGCTTAGGCAACCGCAGGGACTGCAGTTTGATTCCCGGCACCACATGCTGCGCCAGCCCCACCCCCAGAGCAGGCCGAGCCAGCCATAATATAAATTAATTAATTAAAAAATTTTTTGAAGTTATCAGAGGAGACCTTTTCCATGTTTCACATGCTGCTCTTTCGTCTTCACTGTACTGTTACACAGCAGATACTACTATCTGTACAGTAGAAACAAGGCACGTATGCAGTACAGAGGGTTGAGCCCACGACCAAAATACAATCTCAGCCTCTCCAGCCCACCTATGTTTGTTGGTTTAAGACAGTGTCCTGCTATGTTGCACAGGACGGGCCTAGACCTTCAATCCTGCCACTTCAGCTTCCCAGAATGCACCACTACACAGAGCTCAGAGGTTTTAATAATATACCCAAAGTCGCACAGCTGCCTGGAATCTGAATTTGGACCAAGCAAGCCTGACTCTGAACCTGAAACCTTAACTGTTGCTCTGTATCAATTGGAAGCATAAAGATAGGACGATCCTGCCTCACCTTCAACTTAGGAAAGGAGCTGGTGGTATTCCCAGTTTTCCTTAAAATGTTCATTTAGGGGGCCAGCCAAATAGTTCAGTGGATTAAAGCACCTACAAGCAAGTGCAGAGGCTGGGGCTTCAATCCCCAGGCCTGCCATGCTGGCCCTGCCCCCGGAGCACACTGAGCCAGCAACTGAGACTGGGCATGGTGGCGTACACCTATAATCCCAGCTCTTGGGAGGCTGTAAACAGGCGGATCACTACAAATCCAATCTAGTAGTGAGACCCTGAACACCCTGGAGACTCTTTCTAAAACACAAAACAAAAAAGAAATGTCCATTTTTAAAAAAAGGTTGATACTCAAAAACAGAGCTTAAAATATGGGCTTATGAGCAAAAAGTTTGTTGCCTGACAAGAAATACATACCGTGCTGGGTGAGAGCCTGCTCCAGAGGGGACACCACATTAGAAAGAGGTTTCAGCCGGATGACATTGTTTGTGACAGAGAACGCCAGTTTCACGGTCTTGATCAGCAGCTGGCCCTGGCCCTGGCCCTCTAAGCCATCACTAGAATGGAAACCAAAGTTGACTCAGGTAACAGGACTTCCCTCATCACGTATGTGCTCGCCTGAACTAGCTTCCCACAAAAGCCTGGAGCGCAGCAGCTTGTGTGGCGGCCCCTCGTCCCAAGTGGAGAGCAAGTGGAGTCCAGTCCCTGTGGTATGTCCCCACTACGCAGCAGCCACTCACGTGGACAGAGGCTACGCACTAGGAAGAGCAAAGCTGTCTGCAAAAAGCTACTGCCAGCTAATGTAAACTGGCTGTGTCAGACGCAGGCACAACAGAAACGAGGGGAAAGGTGGGCGAGGAATCCTACCTCCGGGGCTGAGAGGCCATCACCATGTCGATGTTGTCCACGCCAATGCCCATGATGTTGGTAACTGTCTGTCCTGCCTCCGTGTACGCCAGACTGCAGATGCAGAGAGACTGCAGGCTCGGGGTGTGACTGGAAGACAGGAGAGCTCTGAGTTACCACCGGAAGAGCCAAGTTCACTACTGGAAGGGAAGGATCCAGAGGGGGCCAAGGGAACAAAGCTAACCAAAGCCTCACTGGTCATTCATCACTATTCTGCAAACAAAAGCACTCCGCTCACCTTCCTAAAATAGAAATGATCCTAAGGATCACCCTGAGAAGTGATCTAAAAGATCATTAACTACGGGACATTTTTACTGAAATAATTTTTTGTTGTTCTTAAGTTTTTGGTGCTGAGGACTGAACCCAGGGCTTCTAGCTTGCTAGGCAGGCACTGTACCACTGAGTTAAATCCCCAGCCCCTGAACTGAGCCTTGACTAATCTACACACGGGATGCATGGAAGCAGTGGAGCAAGGCAGATCTGCACAGAGTGGCACGGAAAGAGAGCTCAAGCAGGCGGCGCAAGCAGAGGAAGGAATTCAGAAGAAGACACATCACCTCGCTTATAAGCGGCATCTGGGAAGCAGATTTATGAAAGGCATTTTGCACTGAGTAGGTTATTTCTTTTTTTTTTTTTTT
>PVKN010014028.1:0-19495 GCA_004027915.1 Capromys pilorides | reverse complement strand
CTTAACTTTTCTTCTGGCAGGTTAAGAATATAAGTTTACAGAACAGAAATTAGAGATAAAGAAAGGCCACAAGGATAGCCAATATTTTGGCCCTAGCCCTTCAAGGTCAGTGAGGACTGAGGGCATAAAAGAATCTGTGCTGTAACATTCTATAACTCAGTTGTTTCCCATATTTTCTGTTCAAGGAGATTATGGGGCTACAGAAGAAAGGGATTGAAGATATACAGTGTACCTAAGGAGAGTCACCTAGAGAGAAAACATTTTCTTGGGCTTTCACAGAGAGCAAATTGGTAAAGCAATGGCCGTGACTCATCCAGATGACTGACACTGAGAGCAGTTCTACAAAGCACTGTACATGGTTTCAAAGTAACTCATGAGGGGATTTGACTGACCTTGGGAGGTACAAAAGTTCCATATTTTGTTATATGGGTCTTGCTTTAACTTAGCTTTAACCATCCAGCAGAAAAGTTTAACCATGAAGCATAAAATGTAAATCTAGGTTAGTATGCTGACCTGTAAAAGGCTTAAATCAACAACTTCTATCATTGCCAGTTTTGCCAATAATCCACTGCTATAACAGAACATTGGATTGTGTATACAACTACTTTCTCTTAGTTCAATGAGAAGAAATTTTTTGTACCAATAATGATTGGGAAAATTATCATGTCTATAACCTGTGCTTTGTATAACTACTAGAAGGACAACAATATGCATTGTATCAAATACTGGAAATGTACTGCTAACATGTTTTGAAACTGTCACATTGTTATTTCTTATTAAATGCAATAAAAAATGAAAAAAGAACAAGAAGAAGTAAAAGAAGAAGAAGGAGGGGGGAGGAGGCATAGAGGGAGAAGGAGAGGGGGGAGAAAAAGAGAGGGAAAAGGCGAGGGAGAGGGGGAAAGGAGGAGGAAAGGGAGAAAGGAAAAGGAGGAGAAGACAGAGAAAGAGGAAATTATGAAAGTAGAAGGGAGATTACTAGACAAAGAGAAAATGAATGGAAATGTATTAATCAGCTTTCTCTTCACGTCTGACACCTACAATTTGAATGAAAAAGGTTTCTTTAGCTCAAGATCTCAGGAGATTCCATCCATGGTTAACTCAGTGCATGGCAGAAAGCATCCTGGTGGTAGGGTCAGGCAGAGTAAACCTGCTTAGTTTGTGGCAGCTGGGAAACATCAAGGAACAGTGTCAAGGAGGAATGGCCAAGTGTCCAATATAGTATCCAAGATGATGCCTTCAGGACAAGCCAAACATGCCTAGATCTTGCTTTGCTAATCTGCTGAGTGTTTCTTGATCCAATGAAGTTGACAGATTAGGATGAATGGGCACAAAGTGGAAGAAGAGTAAAAGAAAGGGCAGTGGAGGGATAGGAGTACTGAAATCTAATACTTGGTAAAATTAATATGCACTAACAAAAATGTACATTGGAAACATAAACATATTGTTAAATGTAAAAAAAGAAAGGAGTATACAATGCTATGCTAACATCAACTTATTTTGAATATCAATTTTACGTATTTCGTTTACATTGAGTCTTCCATTGTAACAAATTGCCACACTGAGTTATTGCTCTAAGATTTTGTAAATATATTCTATGCTGCTTAAAAAATGGGAGATACATCTACCAATTTATATTTTGACTATATCTATTTTTAAATAATACACAACTGTATTCATAGATCTTTTGTGAAGGAATAAAATACTTTCTAGAACTCCTGAGCATACTTATTCTTTGGTCCAGGACTACATAACATGCCCCTCTCTAGTCATTAGGGAAAAAGTTGAAAGCACCATGACTAGATCAAGCTCAAACTTACCTTTTAAGACTGGAGAGCTGCCAACCTTAATTATAAACATTGCTATCTGTCTCAAACATTACTCAAATGAGGTCCTTTTAGCTAAGACAAAATAAATTGTTGTCACATAAGAACAGCAGTGTAGATGAAACCTATTCTTGCAAAGTCCCAAACTGTACATTATGAAAACCCAGTAAGGTAGTTATTAGTTACAGAAAATAGAAATGTAGACATTCCTGAACTAGAAAATACAGGCAGTCTCTTCAACAGAATGATGTAGGGACTGAGAACCCTAAGGAGTTTACACTGCTTGTTGTGCTATAAATTTAAATGCAGAATATTGAATCATATGAAAAGGAACATGAATAAAGCACTACAAAATATTAGAAGCAGAAGACCTAGGCCACAAGAATCATTCGAACTAGGCCTTAAGGGTTGGCTAGTATTGAAGAGAAATACAGGAATGAAATTCAAATGAAAGGAAAAACATAATCTAGTGCACAGAAAATCAAATTCTGGAAAAAGAGGAGATTGAAGTAGTAGGGAGTTTCAATCTGATGTGCACTAGCAAGGCTGAGAGAGCAAATTTTAAAAAACATTTCATAGATACAGTATTTATCAGGCCCTGCATACACAGAGCTCTTTCTCTGAGTCTCTAGCTTTCTCTGAAGCACTATCACCTGACTTCGTACAAGTTCTACCATTGCCCTTAACTTTTAAGACTCACCAGTCAGATGTTTCTGGATGACCCCAACAAATTCACTTGTTATCCCTTCCCTAGACTTAGAGAAGCTTTTCTTTTCTACCATTTAAATGCAAATGATGTTAATAACTTAAAGATTTGCATTGGGCCCCAATATAATTATACTGAAACCTCTACCTGTGTTATTGCATTTCATCTTCATAACAACATTGCAAAATATCTCCTTTTACCAGGTAAAGAATCTTAGTCACAACAGTTTAATTATTAGCCCTGAATCCCAAAGCTAGTATAAGATAGTCACAGCAAAATGCATCTCACTCCAAAGTCAACAATCCTTCCTTAGCTCTGTGCTTCTATGTTGAGACAGTGACCATGCAGCTGTTACTTTTTGACAATAAGAAGTTTTAATTTAATATGAGGTTAGTTTTGCTTTTCCTGTCATTAGAAAAATCTGTTTCATTTATTGTCAAAAGGTTTTTCTTTTTTTTTTTTTACCCTTCAACTGAGGAATGGAAAAGGAGTGTATAGGAAATGTAGTTTGTTGTGCTGTTCCACAGGAGTTTCATGGGTTCTGATAGCAAAAAGTACAGGTAGTGCTCTAGGGTATCTCTAGGTGTCCCTGCAAAGCCTCAGATGTTCATAGAGATCTTAGGAACAACTGAGTCATGGATGGCATATCTCTGGGTGTGGATGATGGATTTGCTGAAGGGGAAGAGCTACCAGGACATGGGTGACACAAAACAGTAGACCTGAAGCTTGGATGGGATAAAAGGGAGAGCAGAAAGAAGGCTGCTGCCTCATGCCAGCCCTGCTGTAGACAGTTGCCCCTCTGCCGTGCCCATCGGCTGTGCTCCCCTTCCTTGAAGCCAGCTGACTATGGGCTGAAGTATCTTCAATGTGTGAGCTGAAACAAACCTTTCTTCATGTAACTTGTGGGCATTGGGAATTGTGTGCCAGCAATGAGAAAGTAACTAAGGCAGCTAGACTGTGGGAACTGAACTTCCCTGTAGCAGATAGGAGAGGCCACTGCTTTCTCCTGAACCCTCACAGTCTCCAGCTCCTGGGTGGCTCCATCTTGTATTTCATTCTTCCGTTTCTACAGAAAAACATCTAGGCTCACCCATATTTATCCCAAGATGGAAATCTCACTCAGTTACACTGTCAACCTAATTTTAAAAGTCAACTGTTTAAGTGTAAGTGACTATCATTTCTTTTCCTAAGTCTGTTCAAAGAAAACTCACAATAGCCCATCTTCTCAAATGTTCACCACTATCCTCTTTCTTTGTAGGCCCATGAATCATAAAGCTGTCTTTCCGGAGCTGCAGGCAACACAGATCCTTCAAGAGGGACAGATGCAACAGCTTCCATCATTGCCAGTTTTGCCAATAACCCACTGCAATTATGGAACATTGGATTATGTATACAATTACTTTCTCTTAGTTCAATGAGAAGAAATCTTTTGTACCAATTATGATTAGAAAAATCTTCACATCTACACCATGTCCTCTGTATAACTACTAGGAGGACAATGATATGCATTGTATCAAATACTGGCAATGTACCACAAACATGTTTTGAAACTGTCATATTGTTATTTCTTATTAAATGCAATAAAAAAGAGGGACAGACGATGAGTGTGTGGGGTGTCAGTGACAGGGCAGAGCAGTGGAATCACAGTGATGTCTTAGGCCCTCATAAAAGCTATGACAGCAGACAAGGTCAGGGCACTTATAAATTAACATAGCAAAGAAGCAAACCACTGCAAGTCATGACTATATGATACTAGTGCATATTATTAGTTCTTCAACTTAGCCACTATTCCAAGTGCAAGAATATATCTTATGAATTATGGAATATTTTGGGAGTGTATTCTAAGGACTTGGTGACATAGAGAAGGAATTAGCTAACTAAATCCCATGACATGCACTTACTTTTACAAATAAAGTTTTGTTGGAAATAGCCACGTCCATTTATTGTGGTGGTCTGCAGCTGCTCTCCCATGACAATAGCAGAGCTAGAAAGGAGTCTTGGCAACAACAGTCTTGTCACACATACAGAATATTTTTTTACAATGTGCTCTTTTTACAGAAATAATTATTAATACCCACTATTTCACTGTTCTATAAAGGATCACTATTTTACACAAATAATTTGCAAAGTCAATTTAAACTCACTGAGGAACTACATAAGAAAGCTTTCTTTGGGAAACAATAAAAAGTTTTTGAGCATTACGTGAGGAAAAGGCCTTCTGGTATTAGTATTGAGTTGTAAGAGAGGTCTAGTCACAGAAAATGTAGAACCCATTGGCCTCTTCCTTTCTTCAGAGCACTGGAAGAGATAATCTTAGAGCTGGAATCCTCCAGTTGAAAAATAATGTGTGTGTGTGTGTGTGTGTGTGTGTGTGTGTGTGTGAGAGAGAGAGAGAGAGAGAGAGAGAGAGAGACAGAGACAGAGACAGAGACAGAGACAGAGAGACAGAGAGAGAGATTACATCCATGTAAAGCATTAACAGATTATCATTTTCACACCTTCATTATCCATAAATATTTACTCCCTAGTGTTAAAACTGTAATGTGTGATGTTGGACCTCTGGCTCCTCCTCTTGTCATCCCTGGCATTTCTCATTTATGAAAAGTGCAGGACCTTACACAAAATGAAGTGTGATGAAGAATGTGGAAAGAATTCTCAGGTAGCTAGGTGCTGTACAAAATATCAAGGGTTACTAGATGGTATTCACAATTCATTTTTTTTTTTAAGGCAGAGTCTCACTATGCAGTTCAGGTTGGTCTTGGGCTAACTACATAGGCCAGACTGGCTTCAAACTCAAATTCACAGCAATCCTCCTATCTCATCCTCCCAAATTTTGGGGTTATAGGCATATAACCTCTTTCTTTCTTTCTTTCTTTCTTTCTTTCTTTCTTTCTTTCTTTCTTTCTTTCTTTCTTTTTGTTGTACTGGAAATTAAACCTAAAGGTTATGAAGCTATATCTCCTGTTCTTTTATTTTTTCTTTATTTTGTTTTATTTTTTTGAGACAGGATCTCACTAAACTGACCTGGCTGGCCTCCAACTTCCTATCTTTCTGCTTCAGTCTCCCTAATAGCCAGGATTTAAGGCACAAACAAGCTTGCCTGGCTCCAGGTATTTTTCAAAATTACATTCAACTTCAAAACCTCAAAATGACCCTCAACGCCAACAAAATCCATTCCTACCCACACCATGTAGGCTCCCAAATTCCAAGAATGCAAAGAAAACAAATAATTGTTGGGCACCACTTCTATGCTACTCCTCTGTATATGTAATGTCCTTAAATACTCAAAAATCACACTGTGTCATAGATAGAAGTACCTGCATTTCAAAGATTAAAGGATAAATGTTAAATATGCATCTCAGATCAGTAACACTTTATCCCAGTTTATGGGCAACTCTTCTGCTCCTAGTCCTGATAGGCACAAGGCATTACAATTGTCCATCCTGGGACAATCACACTTAATCACCCTAAAAGGAAATGGTAGATCCAGGTTTAAAATCCAGTGCTACTGTCAGTGTCTACACCTGGTAATCTTACTAGCTCACTTGTCCTTGCAGGGTTCATCTTACCATGATGTCTAATTTGGCTATCTTTGGGCTGTCATCAAAAACTCATAGACTCACACAGTGGATTTTACAGTCATTCATGCAAAAGGTATTGTGGTAACAAATTCTTATAAAACAAATGGGACTGAACCAAGCCAGAGTAAATCCCCTGCATATTTGTCTTTCATTATCATCAGCCCAAGTGAGTAAATAGATTATTTCTCCTCCCACTTGCTGGTATCCCTCAAGTAAATACGTAGAGTGGTGTTATAAGGTAGTGGTGTTTAACACTAAATGCCTATAAGAGCTGAAGAGCATCAAATTTTGAAATAAAACTAAAATTTTCTCTATTTCCCTCTCTGCTCTGTTTACTTCTTACCTTCCCAGTAATTCCATGGTTTTATGCTTTTTACTTTATTGGACAGAAACATGCTCATAAGAAGTAAAAATCAATCACATTCATGTAGAAAGAGAACCCAAAATTCTAAGATGCATCTATGGTAGGAACCCTGGCTGTAAGGTTCTACCCAAACCCTACCATATAAAAAATAAAATTATTGAACACTATAGAGAACAAATTTTTACACTAAAACCATCTCCCACCCCGCTGTCACCAGATGGACTCATTCACTTGAACTCCAGACTCATAAATCCAGCTACTTAGCTGAATCTCCATCTTACTGTTTAAGAGCCATCTCAACCCAAATATAACCAAAGCTAATTCTCACTTTTCCTTTGTACATTATATTAAGAGTCCACAAAATAGCCCTTAAGCTTGGTGATTGATTAGAAGCACTCATGGGGATCAAGAAAGCTGTTATATTCAAGGTATAATGTACCACAGTGAACATGTCCAGGTTAAACTCAGCCAAGGAACAAATGGTCCAGAGAAAGCAAACACAAGCTTCTGACATTGTTGTGCACCTGATGATTCTGAGGCAAAGACCATCTTCTGCTCTTGCTCTTATTCCCCTTACACACAGATAATAAAGCTGAGGAAAGCTAATGTAGTCCCTGAGGGGATGCACCTGGATGATTACCACAGGAATATTTGTCTGTTCCCTGATGCAGCTCATTCAACTCCACTATGTGATGACTGCATTTGAGGTTACTTCCTGTTAGAGAACATTTCTTGTTTCTCTCCATACTTTCCTACTGTTACAAGTGCCTCTCTCTGTTGCCAGAAGGAGACAAAGATTAAGATTTGTCAGAATCTTCTTCCCCGAAACCACAGCTATTTTGGAACTCCTAGACTTACAAGTAAAATCAAGCTAGCGAACTCTCACCAACCAGTTCTGTTCTGGCTCCTGATCCAGATGCTTTTATTACTAAGTGCACCCAATGGAGTAGCCTAGAAATGGCTAATAGGAATAAGTAATCAAAGTTCTCCAGACTTGAAGGATGTTGGCTACAAAGTAGACCCCAAGCCCAGCTCTCCATCCTTGCCCTCCTGTCAGCTTGAGGTGTTAACTGCTAGCCCAGGGAAAGAAATGACTGCCAATACCATTGAAGAGCAGAAAGACACCTTCTACTCACATTTGGCCCCTAGAAGTACATAGTGATCATGCTTTTAAGGTGTTTGTGACTGTTTAGCCCTCCACAGCTCCCCACTGTTCCCCTCTCCCGAGTTTTTCCCTTGCCTCTGTACTCTCTACTTTTATTTTCAGTAATAGGTAGTTCTCTGGGTGGATTCTAGAAAAAAAAAAGAGGGGGAGTCTAATTCCATGTCCTTTCTCTCAAAATTTAATAATCAAGACAACAAAGGTCATATTGCACCCTGTTGTTTCATAGCCAACTACTTTATTCTTCCTTAAAACCCAGGCTTACTTGGATTGTTTTCTGACACTTCCAACAATCTCCTGAGGTTTAGAAATTACATGAAAAAATTGACTGCACAAACTCTGGGAATCAAATCTCCTTATTTATCTAAATGCTAATTATTACAATCCAGCATACCAGGGAAGGGCAAGGCAGGTGATGAGGGCTGCTATACAACCACCTGGAGGTCTCAATTAGAGATGACAAAGATGTCTCCTTTGCAGAACTTCTCAACATGGTGACCAATTCAGCACCTGTTTCTGGGAGAGTGTGTTGGATAGCTTTCTACTACTATAACCAAATACCTGTGGCTGAATAACATTTTAAAGGAAAATAGTTTATTAAGTTCATAGCTCAATGAGCTTAATAAAAGAGCTTTATCACATGTATGTAAAGGTGGACTTCTTGCTGTAGAGTCCAGTAGTATCACAGAACAACACAGCAGAAGAAAAGTGGAGTTCATAAGCATAAATATGCACATCTTTTGGTCTCTCTCTTAGTATAGACTCACAAAGATCAAATCAGAAGGTCTTCATCCTGATGGCCTTACCTAAACCTAGTTACCTCTCCAAAACTCCACCTCTATATACCATAGTCAGATTACATTTCTACCATCTGAAAATCTCATAAGTGAGGACTGACTTTCTGAACATGAAACATGGAAGATATTCTTAATTTCCAATCAACAGCAGAGTGTATCCACATGGAACATGGGCAAAAGGGGGCAAGAAGGCTCCAGCTTAGATAACTGTTGAGTGAGAATCCTGGTGACAGACAAAAAGCACTGCTGCAACAAGAACGTGCAGCCACTGAGTTCCCACCACAGCCATAGGCACGACTGCCTTTTCTGGGGCATAATTTATAGGAAATCAACAACATGGGAAATGGAGTGAAATAGAACAGAATGCAACAGAGGACGTGACCACGTGAATCTAATGCTGAACACTTTAGTTGTATTAGTTTTTATGTGATATTCTCCAAGTTCCCGAGGAGGTCACTGAAACAAGTGAGATTGAAAAGTGTAGGTATAAAAGCATTATACTTAGATGCTACTCTATTTCCATTGTAATATTCCCTGTACAACTTACCTTTAGTTTTCAAAATCTAATGTAGAACGTGTTTATTGTGGATGCAAACAGGAATTCCCTGGGAATTCATGAAATGCTAAGGATTTGGAATTTGATTTGGGATGTAGTCTGGTCCCCAGAATTTACTGAAAACTTTGCCAGGCAATTCTCATAAGTAGCAGGATATGAGCAGCACAGGTTGTAAAATGTGAGTGAGATTGTGGAAGTCAAGACCCTGATGGCTTCTTAGCAAATGTGCCCAACCTTGTTACCCTGCCAGCCATCCCATCCGTCAGAGACAAAGCCCCAGAATAAAGAAGCATTCTAGCTGTTCAATGTGCAATTATTCACATCTATGCAAAAAATGTTTAAGGTAAAACTTCTAGCTGATGGATTGTGAAGATTACCTGTAGAATCATGTTTTTTAAGTCACTTATCATAATGCCAAAAGATAATTGATGGTGACTGTCTTTAGGAATAGAGGATGCTTTTTACCTTTGAGATGATGTCAATAAGTTAATGTTAAAATAAGCAATTATTATTTGACCTAGTAAGGATTAGAGATATATGTTTTCCCCTTGTGAGAACACGGCAGACATATGCCTCTAAAATTAAGCACTGAATTATCTCAAGGAATAAGAAGGTTAAATTCCATCATTATAACTACTGGGGTAACCCATATCCCAGATGATATTACCCAATTACAATATTCTCAAAGTCAGGGTAACTGTTCTCTAATTATAGAACCCTAATAGAGTTTAAAATATTTCTGCTTTGACAGCTGACACAGGAAAGTTTTTGTTTTCTGTGTCAGTCTACACCACTTATCAAGTCCTAACTTCTCAGTTTTTCATGAAATAGTATGTTTATTTTGAGAAATAAGACAAGAGAGAGCATGAACATTATAATATCATGATAAACTAAAGTCTTCCTAATCTTTTTCTCAAACAAAAAAATAAATTAAAATAGCAATAATAATCTTCAAAATCTGTGAATTTAGAGTCTTCAAAGCTACCTATGAAAAGGCCCTATATAAGAAATTATTGGTCACATGATAATTTAAAATGCAATCCATCATTTATACAACACTTTAGAAATGCTTAATGCATTTGTTTTTAGCTGGATGAATTAGTTTGTGTTTGGTGCTTGTAAGTAGATATGTATTTTAGTTCTCTATGACAAACTATCAACATTGAGGATGCCACCATGTGGTACACTTCACAGATTATACCCCAGGACTATATATGACTGAATGGTGATGGGAAAAGAAAAGAAGATGCAGATAGAACATCAGCATTACCGTTAATTGGAGAAAAGCTAAAGTACCTTTGAATGGCTTCATGAACCAGGATGCTGTAAAACATGTCCAACTGAGACCAGACCAAAGGAAAGCAAAAAAGGGAATCAGATAGTAAATGGGAATCTACATGGGATCTAAGAAGCCACAGTGAGTTGAAACAATGGCATGTAGGAAACTCCTAAAAAAGAAATAATGGCAATGTCTTGTAGAATCAAGAAATGAAATCACACCTTTTAGTCTCCTTCATTCCATATATAAAAGTTTCTGAAGACATCTTCTAATTGTTACTCTTTAAAAATATATGCATTCTTTACTCTTCTGGTGCACATAGGTCAGGAATGAGTGAAAGTGGGGCGTGTTAGAGTTTCATTAGCAAGAGATTTATGGCTGACGCATGCAGGGCTAAGTGGATCAGGTTCCAAGGAGATGGACAGTCTCCATCAGGCAGGTCCATGAGGGCAATGCAAAGCTGTGCTGACAGTGTGCTCAGAATTTTTAAAACTTCACTGTTCTTTGGCGTTACTAATAACTCCCCTACTAAAATTTTGTAGGCTATCAGAAATAGCCCTATTCAACTAGATTAACCAGGAAGGAAATCAAGTGTGTTGTTATGATAAAGTCCAGAGCAAGGCAGACTTGAAGATGGGTTGGACTGGTGCTGCAGCCATGTCAGGAGGACCTGCGTTGCAATCTGCTTCCATGCTCTGCCAGCCTCACTGCCCTTTGGGTCCTCAGAATGCATCCAGATCACCACAACTGTTTCAAGTTGCCACACTCAGGCCCTGAATGGGAAAGGGCTCTGCTGATAGTTCTCTCTAGGGTCAGGAATTGCTCCCCACAGTCTTTCCACTCTGCAGAGGCTACCACTGTGGAATATGCCCATTCTTACAGCAGCAGGCCCACAGCCACTTTACCTGAAGAGAATAGCTCTGTAAAGGAAGGACAGAGACTTGAGCAAAGGTGAAGCTCAGGGGGAATAAAAGGGTAACAGATGCTCTGTGGGTGCCACGCCAGGCCCACTGTTGCTGTCCTCTGAAAAAGAAAAGGAAACCCTGGAAACATGTACTAAACTTCACACAGAATTATCTAAAGGCAACATTGGGATGGATGGATGGATAACCTAAAAGTCTAAGGCTTACTTTGAGGTCCTTACTCATATTCTCAATGAAAGCAGAACTGAACCTTCCCCCCGCCCTCCACAAAAAAAGCTACTGGTAGATGTTGAAAGCCTTAGAATTTTTCATCATTTTGGTCCCTTCTAATCAAGATGATTACAAAAGAGACAAATCTTATCTCTTACAAAGGAGACAAATCTTACCTCTTACCTTCAAACCAAAAAAGAAACAGAGCATTAGGAGTCAAGACATGCATCATAAGATGCATGAGCAGCTTCAAGCTAAGTACAGGGCGTGAGGACCCAGTGTTCAAGCCAGATGACCACACAGCTATTGGAAAACAGAGGTGGCCTGAGGCTAAGGCATAACAAAGATAGAAGATGAAGTTGGGCTGTTGGTCACTGAGCTCAGGGAATCGAGAAACTGCCTGGGGAAGTGAGGGTCCAACTCCTACTGTGACACCCTTGTTAGTTTCAAAAATAACAGAATGGGAAAATTCACTATCCTAAAAAGACTTCAAAATTCCCTTAGGATTTGTCAAATATATCATAAGTACCAACCACCTATCTCCTGTCACCAAAAACTTTCAAACAGAAATGGACTATTAAGTAGATAAAACATCGACAACTGCAGTATTGAGAGCAGAAATTTAAAAGTAATAATCTAGTAATGAGGTCACTCCAGGATCATTTTCCCAGTAGGGAGGTTGATAATTGCTCAAACTTTATCTTCTCATTTCTAAATTAAAGACACAGAGAAGATTCCTCCAAGGACATATTAGATAGCAAATTACTAGGCCCATATCTAAAAACTCACAGACAGAATATGCCACTGCAGGTCCTACTGGTTTTTGAATACATTCTTCTTGCTGCTTGTCTCAGTTGTGAGTGCTCCCCACAGATTGTCTCCATTTTTAGAGAAGAATGATTGCCTCACCTTAGCACAGTGTCTGAGAGGGCAAGTGTAAAGAACCAGTGCTGTTTTCTTGATTTTTTAAAATGTACTTCTGAAACCTTCAGAAAAGCCAGTTGCTTTTAAAAGAAAAAAAAGTCTCTTCCAGAGCCCAGCCATTTTGAGCAGCAAGAGGAAAAGGTTTATGCTTAATAATAGACTCAGGGATAAAAAGTTTACTGTTCCATCCTTGTTCCTAAAACACTGTGAAAGAATATAGCAGGAAGAGATGAAAGATGGTGAGGCAGACAGAAGAGCCCATGTGACTTGTGGCAGATTTGTCAGAAGGCTCCTCAGAGAATTCCTCCACTCTCCATCCCATGGGATGAGAGAAGTCCTTTGGAGGATCAGGAGCTGCATCCAGGGAGGATGTCTGCACCATGGTCTTCTAGGCACTCACTGTCCTTTATAAGCCTTTGAAACATAGCACTGAGCACCTCTTCCTAGGCTGTGGGTCATCCAACAAGAATGACATCATTTCAAACCTTCCCAAATGTGCTCTGTAGTATCTGAATTGTTCCATGAGACAATGTAGCCTTGTCAATCAGGGAAATTGAAAGCCTTCAGTGTCCTGGAGATAGGAACCCAGATAGCTCAAAATTGAATGATGTTGAGGATAGGAGAGACAGCTCTGGATTGGACAGACTTAGGAAGTCCTTCCAGCAGTAAAAACCTGTCTTCTCTCTTCAACAT
This sequence comes from Capromys pilorides, assembly GCA_004027915.1. Classification (NCBI taxonomy): domain Eukaryota; kingdom Metazoa; phylum Chordata; class Mammalia; order Rodentia; family Capromyidae; genus Capromys; species Capromys pilorides. Next base: position 6,474 of record PVKN010014028.1, on the reverse strand, counting down.
TGATCAAGTTTGCTATACTAGTTGTACACTGGAAAACTGTTAATGCTCCCTGCATAATATAACAATAATTTTCTTCAGCTGTGTTTCCAAGGTTTGATTTGAAAGACTGAAAGTTCTTTTATTCCAAAACAAATAGCAATATGAATACAAAACATTCCAAGTCAGCACATCACAACCTTGGAAAACACTGTGCAATAACTCTGAGAACTTTGCCTGAGAGGAAAATGATGATTTAATCTCACGGGTCTTGGTTTCCTTATCTGTTAAATTGAAAGAGTTGGGCTAGATGGTTCCTATAATCACTAGATTTATTATTTTCAGAGTCTTTGGCAAGATTCCAACAGAAATCTTTCAATTTGATTTACAGTTTTGCTGTCTCCAGGACTAAAATCTGTGAAACTAACAGACAATCACCAAAAAGATTGAAAAATACCGAGGAAAAGAAAACCTCGTCTATTGAAACAACTTTATTTCTTTATCCATCATCATTGCCACAATGGACAGCTAGAATTTGGCTGGTTCTGGGGACCCTTACTGCCTTAGGAGCCTGGGCACAGCCACCTAATTGTTAGGCCCTAAGAGAAGATGAAACAGAGATACAAAGTACAGGGAAACATTGCTTACTAGCTGTCCCTGAGGAGTTGACTGAAGGACCTTCTTCAATGTAGACTACTCATCCAGCATGAGATAGGCTCTCCCCTCTAACTCTTACTGGTTTGGGCTTGTCTACTCAGTGGTGTAATATCCTTAAGTCTTCTAGAATCCAGAGGTCATAAACAAGGTACAATAGGCCACACTACACATATAGACATGCTTTATTTAGCCCATTCAAAGACTTAATGCTTTCTGCATGAATTGTCAAAATTTGCTAAGGAGAGAAAGGTCAAGTCCACTGCTCTTAATATCAGAGGACTGGATTCTCCATTTCCTTGGGCTCCAGCAGCTCCCTTGAAACCCTCCAGTCCTTGCCTGCCCCTGTAGGCATGCAAATCTGTAAACCCCTATGTGAAATCACATATACAGACTGAAACTCATGGCTTTCAGAGGTCTTGAAGGTTCTAGACAGAAAACAGCATTTCTGAAATTTCCTAAAAGTCCCACACCTTCCACATTGTAAAAAAACAATATTTCACTGAAACACAACTGGAAAATCTTTAGAGATGAATATCTGAAGTTATGCTGATATTCCTCAGAATATTTGCTTGGCAAAATCAAAGCTCAAGCTAGCCCAAAGTAGCAAGTTCAAAGGAGTCAGTGCTGGGAAGACTGTAGTATTTCATCATCTTGTCTGATTAAATTGTTTATTAATTGTTTGATCAACTTTTGACCAATCAACTTTTCTCACCTGTAAATAGCATCATAAACACTTAGCATAAGCTCAGTAATTGAATTCTCAAACTGCCTAAAAGCTGCTTAGACAGTTGTGGCATCTGTCGCCAAATTCTTGGTATACCCCTGGCATAGCACTAATACACACTACTTTGTTTTGTTTGTTTGTTTCTTTAATGTATTTGATTGTTGCAGGATCTCAGTAATCATCTTGGACTAGTGTTGATCCTCCTGCTTTCAGCCTCCCCAGCACTGGGATTACAGGTGTGTGCCATCACACCCGAACTCTGGCCAGCTAAGCCCACCCTGGGGTTGAGGTTGGTGCAGCACGTGGTGCCAAGGATTGAATTGCAGTCCCTGCGCTTGCCTAAGCTTGCTTAAGCAGACATTTTATTCAGTGGAGCTATCTGACCAGCCCAATCCACACTACTTTGAATGTATGTGTGAGTGCACATGCGTGCACACACACATGTGTGTGTACAGCACAATTCTAACTGCTTGTGCTTCTTATCTCTTAAGTGGCATGTGATTAGCCATGAAAATGAGCGTAGGTAAGCCATAGGCTGCAGTCTTCAGAGTATCTCCCTTGGCAACAAGAAGCTTCCCAGTTTACATATTGGTGGCAGTCCCCATTCAGCTGTCCCTTTCCCAAACACAGTTCAGCCCTGTCACCCGCAGGCTTATCAACTTCTAAAACAACTTCCACAGACAGCTGCAACCAACCAACATAAAGTTCAAATCACTGGGCAGACACTCACAAACTTTGCCATCTCAGCCCAGCTCACCTCTCTAGTCTCCTGCCACCTATCCTGTTTGCTTCCTATGCTCTCTGCCCTTGAGAATTTGTAACACATTGGCACCCAAAAATGCTGCAGCAGTTCTCCAGAAGACCCTTGTTCTTATGCTGCTCTCTTTGTCCCTTCAGTTTGCTCTGCTGGAAGGCTCCTACCCCCTTTCATCATTTAGTATCAGCAAAGCATGATCCAGAGAGGCCAGCCTCTCTGGCTTAGTGGCTTGGCTGTGGGAACAATGCCTGAAAGACTTGCATAAGCATGCAAAGGACTCTATGCTAGAAACTCAAAAGTCTGCTCCACTGCTACTTCTGGAGGGAAATGAAGGGATAGGCAGGTCATCAAAACAACAGTGGGCCAGAAGTCTCTGATGTTCAGAATTATATGACATCAACAGAAACTGTAGGCTTGCTCATTTCTGACCAGACTCATTGATTTTCTCTGCTTAGAGTTTCAAATCAATACTGAACCATTTTAGACATAGGCAACCCCTCAGAGTTCTAGGGGTATCTAAAGAAGGAAAGACTATATAAGAAGACATTGATTCCTGCTGCTATGACTGATCATAAGCTTCAGTGTTCAATATGTGAGATAAACAATCTTTAGCTCAATGTGTATCTCAGTGGGATGAAGCAGGTGGCACCTCTATGCAAATGCTCTCACAGCATAGGTTATGTCTCCACTTTGCCTCATCCTGGAAGGGACAACTTGAGAGCAGTAAATATTCCCAGCAAGCAGTGGATATCTTGTTTGCAGTGGGGACACTGGAAAATGCCATTAAAATGTGCATCTCAGAGTGTTTATTATATGCCAGGAAGTTTGCTAAGAGCATTACAGGCATTATTTCATCTAAAACTCTCAGAACATTATAAATCCTGCCTGTTCTTACAGGAAGTACAGAGATGCCCAGGTGTTTGGGACTTACAGATCCTTGTGTGGGTTGGGCAAAACATCAGGCAGCAGTAAATCACATATAATATAGCTCTAGAAAATGGTTTTTCCCTGTCTCTCTGGCCTGCCCAATCCTTTATTAGAGTGAGAGGGTAGAGGGTTTGATGCTGTAAATGTTTTTCTACTGCTGATTAAAAAATCTGGAACTGAAGGCTACATTAAGGCTGACCCTGCTGGGCCTGAAGAAACAGACTAGTATTTGGGCTGAAAGGAAGTGTCAGAGGGAGGCTGTGAAGGCCGTTGACCCTTATGAGAGGAAGCAGGACAGGTTTAGGCTGCTTTGACTCTGATATGTGCCTGATTCCCTTAAGTATACAGCTTTGAGTTGTACGATTAATCACAAGATGAGGCATCTGTTCAGATATGCTTGTCAGCTTTGTAATCTATAAAATGGAGGAAAATAAGCAGATAGGAAAAAAATAATGACTATTGTACTTAGTACGTGCCAGGCATTATGACAGGAATTATTACCTGTGGAGGAGAAATTGCTATCTCGTTTGATCTCACAGGAAATATCACTCTCATATTTAAGGATGAACAAAGTCAAAGAAAACTTCTGTCTTCCTCCTGATTTAGTGTTTTCAGAAGCTAGATCAGCGAATGGGGGTGCCATGGGACAAAGATAAGGAATGGAGGTGGGGGTGGGGTGTGCTGTTGTCTCCCCTCCACACTAGCTGGCCAAGCAGAGTGAGAATAGAAAAAAGGCAGTCTTATGTGGTTCTAACGCAATCAAATTTCAGGAACTGGTTTCTCTTGGGAAGAATTACAAATTATGAATATAACACAACAAAAGTTATATGTTATCTATTAAACACTATTTTATGTACCTAAATATGTCAGCAGTAGTTGATCTTAAAACTTTGCCCTGGGAGATCCTTCATCCTGTACATTGGGCTGTCTTAGAGATGCCCCTTCTAAGATCATGGTTCAAGGTAGGAGTACCTTGCTGCCTTGGTGAACACTGAAGCATCCTCTGAAAGGACAACCTCCCACCTTGTACTATGGGTGCCTAAGAGGAAGAGTCATTTTGAACTAATCCCCAGGCAGCTCCTGGTGGGTCTACCTTTCCCAAGTTTGTCTTGGCCATCTGTCCTCTAATTTTGTCCTGCTCTCACAGCAAAGCTCCAGCTATGTTCCTTCACTCCTGCTCATTAGATGCCAGGCTTTGTGTGTAGCAAACTTCAGGGAACAAATACCCTGGATGGAGGCACTGTGAAGCTCTGTCACTTGGCCAGAGATTGGGGGTATTTCTGCCTAATTCCATGGCACAGTGGGAAGAGCTCAAAGCCATAGCATTCCCCTTTCTCCAAAGAAATTCTCCTCTCTAAGGCCTTCCAAATTTTACTTATTCATAGACTCTGTGTCTCTACTGGTACATGGTTTTCAAGCCGTAGAATGTGGCTGGACCAAATTGAAACATACTGTAAGAACAAACACAAACCAGCTTTCAAAATCTTACTGCAACAGACCCCACGAAGTAAATATTCTCAATGACTTTTATGTTAACTATATTTGGGATAAAATAAATGTTAATATTCATTTATTTCAAATCTTTTTAAAAAGAAGTACTACTAAAAATGCTAAAATTACTTATGTGCCTTTCATGTTGCTCTTGTGTAGTACCATTAAGTTTGAATAATTCGACTACACTCAAGGAATGGTTCCATTGCTTGTCTTGCATGTGTAGATTGACACCCCTACTGAGAAAGTGTAGAGTTGGGTATCTATCATGTTGCTCTAGGCTTCTCTTCAGGGATCAGCCCTGAAGAAGTTTGCATTGTTTATCATTTTACATGTATAGCTCCAGAGAAAATTGCAATAGACCTCGTCAAATCCTTTGAAAGGTTGTTATTCTCTCCATCCAAAAATGAAAAAGAAAATTCTTATTCCACACATCTCTAATTCATCCATGACCTAAAATATAAGAGAGCATTAAAACACAGGAAAGTAAGAGAAGCACAGCAGATCCATTTCTGCAAACCCATTAACATCCCTAAGAGTTTTAAGAAATGTAGCTAGCTATGTCTTGCAATCCATATGCAAAATATCAGGGCTAGAACTCAATTTTTGCTCACTCATTTGATCTGTTTCCTAGTTTCACTGTCTTTGGATTCTACATTTATTTTCTTTTTTATTGTGTTGTGTTTTTCCACTACAAAGGTAATATAACCATATAATTGAAAACAGAAACAGACAATGGTGAAAAAAGAGTAGAAAAAAGAAAAAAAAATTATCTGTCTTAGGTACTTTTTTCTCATTGCAGAGATAAAATACCAGGCTGGACAAATAGCTCAGCAGATTAAAGCACTTGTTAGCAGGTGTAGGGGCTAGAGGTTCAACCCCCGAGAGTGTGCTGGGCTGGCAATTGAGACTGGGTGTTGTGGCACATACCTGTAATCCCAGCTCTCGGCTGTAAACAGGTGGATCACTAGTAGTGAGACCCTGAACATCCTGTAGACCCTTCCCTAAAAATACAAGAGAAAGACAGAGAAAGAGACAGAGAGACAGAGAAAGACAAGAGAGACAGAGAGAAAACATGTCCAAACAGAAGGAAGGAAAGGCTCATTCTTGGTTCACTGTGAGGTTTTAGTCCATAATTAGCTGACTCAATGGCAGTGCAGCTTGACAGAAGCATCACAGAGCAGCAGAAGCAAGCAATAAGCAACAAGAGACAAGCAGTGACCCACTGTCTGTCCCTTGTACCTTACCAAGGCTACTCACCCTTAGGGTGAGGGGCCCCAATCCTAGCATCAAGCCAAGAATCAATCCCAGCAGCACATCCTTGGTCCCAGCAGCACAAACCCTAGATGCAGCCACCTCCAAAAAGCCTGCACTTATAACTGCTTGAGGCTTTTAGGGGACACTCAGATCCAGGTCACTGAGAATGCTATCCATTATCCATAGCCTTGGAGTTAATGAATCTGTATTCATTTTGGAGAATGTACTCCTGGTTTCTGTGTCACCCTGGATAAGAAATTTGACTTCTCTGAGTCCATTTTCTCTTCTGTGAAATAAGGATTATAGTGCTACATCAGAGAATTTTTGAGAATCCAGAAAAGCACCTAATTAGAGTAACTTTTAAAAGTTATTTTTACTCTTCTGATCTCATCAGCCAAATGAAAACGTTGATGATATTTTCATATATTTCTTTCCAAAAGTTTTTCTAATGAATAAAAATTTGGTAGTAGTGCTCAAAATATAGACATAATTTTAGCATGCTTTAAATTTTTCTAACTTGGAACAATTTTAGGCTTGCAGTAATGATAAAATTCTTGTATGCTGTACATATAAAGTCCCTTATTGTAAAATCTTATGTAACTATAGTTCAATGATCAAAGTAAAAATTAACATTTTTGCAATACTTTTAACAAAAGCACCAACTTTCTTTGGATTTCATCAGGGT
>PVKN010014027.1:0-19496 GCA_004027915.1 Capromys pilorides | reverse complement strand
TGTCCCTCTGTCTCTCTCTCTCTCTCTCTCTCTCTCTCTCTCTCTCTCTCTCTTTTTCTGTCTCTCATATCAGGGACTGAACTCAGGACCTTGTGTTTGCAGGCAGGTGCTTATGCCTCTGAGCCATATCCCTGGCCCTTCTATTTCTCCTATATTACATTCAGGCTCTTTGCCTCAGGCCACACCCATAATCCTAGTAGTACTCAGACCCATAAACTCATCCTTGGATCACCTATAATCCCAGTGGATCATGAGTAATCTCAAACTCTAGAAGTCCCCACCCCATGACTACATGAGGCTTTGGAGGGACAACTAGACACAAACCATAACACCATATTACTGATAATAGGAAGTTGTATTCCTACTCCTTTTCTTCCTGATAAGTCTAGCCAAAGGTTTATCAATTTTATTGAGTTTTCCTCCAAGATCCAGCTTTTGTTTTTCTGACCTAATTAATATTAATAAATTGCAAGGTATGATCAAAGAGATGAATGTTTAAATTTTTAAAATTTATTACAATAAAAGACACATTGCCACTACCTAGTCCTCCTGAAAATACTTTCCCTTGCTTTGAACGCACTCGTCCCATCTTTCTGGCCACTTTCGGAAGCAGTTCTGCGAGTCCTATTTCCCAAGTGCCTTTGGTTATGCTCTGAATTGATTCAAAACATTGGCCTTTCATTGGAGAAGAGCGAGATATCTCAGAGTGCCAGACCTGGTCAATGAAGTGAAAAAGGATGCACTGTAATGTTTTTATCTGACAGAAATTGCCTTACTGGAAGCGATGCATGGCACAAAGACTTGTCCTAGTAGGCGAAGCGGTGTGCCCACTTCTCAGTCCGTTCTCTACACATATATTTTCTCAAACCCTCTAATAAGAGTTTTTATTATACAGAGTTTGCTGTAGTATTCCTGGGTACGTTCTTGGCTGGTATAATTCCACCAGGGGCAAAAACCCACAATCAGCATCACCTTTTGATTGGTGTTACTTTTTTGCACAAAAACAGTGATTTCTGTGGAGAAACCTGAAACCTGAAAATTTTCCTGAATGTTGGTCTCAGGATCATAACCATAGAGCAAAGTGTCATTTTCTGTGAGGATGCTGCCTAAAAAGCTAGTATCTGAAACAACACGATCTAGTAACTCCAAAGAAGCATGTTGTTGTTTGTGATGAGTAATTTATAGCACACTTTATTTTTTATTATTGTTTAATCTTTCATTTTATTTTATTTTTTACATATTTAGCATAGTGTCTACATGGTGTCACTACATAGATTGGACTGAGTGATTCTCCTGTTTTCAGCCTCCTAAGCTCTGGAATTATAGGCACACACCACCACGCCCAGTCTCAATGGCTGTCTCAGTGCACTTTGGGGGTGGGGTCAGCACTGCGTGCCAGGAATTGGACCTCTGTCCCTGTGCCTGCCTAAGCAAGCACTTTAGTCTATCGAGCTATCTGGCCAGCCCTGGGTTTTTTTTTTTTTTTTTTTTTTTTCTCATGTATTTGGTACAGGGTCTCACTCCACAGCTCATACTCCCCAGTGCTGGTATTAGAGGCATGCGCCGCCATGCCTGGTCTCCGTGGCCAGCTCAGCATGCCCAGGGGTGGGGCTGGGGCTGGAATTTCAGCCCCTGTGCTTGCCTAAGCAAGTGCTTAGTCTGCTGAGCTCTCACCAGCCCTGCAAAATCATGATTTTTGAGTCCCAAATTATCAGACAGATAACCTGCTCCACATACCAATATCTATGAATTGGTATAAGCTTACTTTCACTTAAAAATTCCAGAATATTGAGTCATCTTCTGATAAAATCACCATAGCCACACATACTTTTGGAAAAATGGTTTATTACAGTTCATAGCCAAGACATGAATATGTTTGGTTAGATAGTAATTATTTTCAGTGTATTGTACAGATGCACATGGTCCAACTTTTACTGCTTTTCAGCAGGAATGATTAGATTCTATTTTTATTTTGCCTCCATGGCAAAATTATTGACAAGTTAATGAAGCAAAGTTATACTGTTCTATCATTGTATAATTTTATACAATAATTCTCAGCCTTTTTTACTTTGTTCAGCAACAGTTATATCCTATAGTTTCAATAAACTAGAAGTTAAAAAACTAATATTTCTGTTATGTTGGTTACTTATTATAAATATTCAGCCTATGAAGCACTGTAGAAATTGTGAAGACCTTAAGATAAGCAAAAACTGAAACAAAATATTCCTTTCATAGCTAATAATGTGACTACATATTTGAGCATAAATCTTTTACTTTTGGAATAGTAAAGTACAAAGTTGTTCACATAAAAATGGTGCCATCTAAAGTTGTACAGAGTCAGGTAAACAAAGCAGAGAAAAGGTATTGGCATGTAGAGACCAGATAAAATGAGGTACAAAAGACAGAGTAAGGATATACTGGTCACAAAGACTAAATAAGAGACAGAAATTAAATGAGTGTTCCACAATGAGCAGGATTTTTGAGAAGCTAGACAAAAAGAACACAGGCTTTCACTACATAGTCCAAGCTGTCCTGAATCTCAGGACCCTTCAGCTTCAGTCTCCCAAGTGCTGGAAGTAAAAGTGTGACCCACCATAGCTGACGTGACGTGCGAGAACTCTTGGCAGTTAGAAACTACTAATGGAGGTGCTGCCTACGGCATCTACAAATATATTTGATATTTTGTAGTCTAGCTGAATAATGATCAATCTACCTAGCATTTAGTGCTCTTACTAGCAGGCCTAGTGATTGAGCTCTTCAAAATAGATCCCTCTTAAAAGAGCAACTTGGGATATGGCACTTGGTTCTCTGTGGAGATCTCAGTACTAAATGTGAAATTATTTCTGTACTGAAAAAAATAATTCTGCCATATCTTTCTAAAAAGTTTGCATTTCTTAAAAATCAACAATATATTCATACTTTTATTAAACAGGTGGTGGTACAGAAAGAAATCAAAACAGAAATGAAGGATGAGAAAAAATATTTTTACATGTTAGAAGCAAAACCTTCTACAGCATTCTTGTCCCTCCTCCAGTGATGGCGTTTGAGTCACTCATGCCAGCACCCAGAGTTTTCTATTGCGTTGTCTGTGAGAGCTTAAACATGATATTCTCACTACTCCGATTCTTCCCTTTTACTAGAGCAAGCTGATTATTTTTTACACCTATGTAGGTTCCACGATTACTCTTACACTCGAATGAAACGAATTCTGAGGACTCTCTGTGAAGAACAAAGAAGGCCTGGTCTGGCAACGTGGATTCACACTTTTGGAGCTGAGGAGATAAGAGAAAAAACAATTGATAGGTGGGTGGGAAGCACAGAGTCAACTTCGCCTCCCTGAAGGCGAAGGTCCTGAAGGAGAATAATTCCTTCTAAATTGATACTTCTAGCAGGCCTACTTACTCTGTGTGTGTGTGTGTGTGTGTGTGTGTGTGTGTGTGTGTGTGTAGGGGGAGGTAAAAGACAATAAAGTTGAGAAGGGTTTTTTTTGGGCTGGCTCAGGCTGCCTTAAGGGCAGGTCTGATGCTGCATGTGGAGCTGGGGATTGAACACCTGTTCCCTGTGCCTGACTGGGTTTGCCGAAGCAGGCACTTTAAACAACTGAGCTAACTGGCAAGCTCCACCTTGGATACTTTGTTTTCTCTCTCAAGGGGCAACTTTTTAGTACAGTTATTTATTTATTTATTTACTTTTGGTACTGGGGGTTGAACTCAGATCCTAGCTCTTGCCAGGCAGGTGCTTAAGCTGCTGAGTTATCTCTGCAGTCCAACACAATCAATTTGATAGATCAGTTAATTGTTAATTCCCAATTTAACCCATAGATATAGGATTAATATAAATGATTATTATTCTGAGCTACTAAGTTTCAGGGATAGTTTGCTACACAGCAGTAGCTGACCAGTATAATCACATCATCATAGGTTTGCTGTGAGAATTAAGTAGCAGTGTTTCTAGAGTATTTAGCAAGTGATTGGTATACAACTCAGTAGGAGTTGTCTTTGTTGCTGAGTAGTCATATAGCCATACACTGTATTTTGTACACTTAGGACTATTTTGTTAATGAAAATTCTGGGTACACTGCATTTCATAGGAATGCCTTAGATGATTACATTATCTTTATAACTGTTGTATATTCATGTATCTTATATATTATGTTTTCATGTTTTCCTCTTTGCTTCTATCTTTGGATTATTCTTTAAGATTTTTTTTTTAATTTTAGGGAAGGGTCTACAGGGTGTTCAGGGTCTCACTACTAGATGGGACTAATAGCAATCTGCTTGTTTATAGCCTCCCAAGAGCTGGGATTACAGGCATGCCACGATGTCCAGACAAATTGCCATCTCAGTGTGCAGCAGGGGCAGGGCCAGCAGGACAGGCCCAGGGATAGAACCCGGCCCCTGTGCTTGCTTGCAGGCGCTTTAATCCACTGAGCTACTTGGCCAGCCCTTCAAGATATTACAATTCCTTGTCATGATCAACATGATGATGCCATTTGCTAAGGAAAAAATATGCAGTGAGTTCAGTGGTTGGAGTGCAAATTTGTTATTCTATCCATAAATCGTGACCCTGGAAAAGTTTCCTGCTCTTCCTTTAGCAAAGTCAGGGCATGAAGTTCTTTCACTAAGAAACACTTCCTGGAGGAACAGAAGGCGTGTCTTAACACCAAATGGAAAGAAAGATCATCTTATATAGCAGCGCTTTTTAAACTTTAATGAAATTATGACTGTCCTGGAAACTCATTAGAATACTGAAATTCTGATTCAGGTATGGGGAGCTGGAAATCCTGCCCTTTTTTTTTGTTTTTTTTTTTTTTTTTTTTTTTTTTTTTTTTTTTTTTTTTTTGTGCTTTAACTGCTTAGCTGCTGACACATTTTTGGAGTAACATAAGAAGAGCGCGATAGTGCTCCTTAGCAGTCAAACGGTTAAGGAAGGGTCTACAGGGTGTTGAGGGTCTCACTACTAAATCGGACTCGTATTGATCTGCCTGTTTATGGCCTCCCAAGAGCTGGAATTACAGGCGCATGCCACCATGCCCAGTCTCTATTGTCATCTCAGTGTTGGGGGCGGGGTGGCACGGCAGGCCCTGGGATTGAACCCAAGCCCCTGCACCTGCTTCCAGGTGCCTGCTGAGCTATTTGGCCGGCCCCTGGAAATCCTACATTTCTAACAAGTTCCTAGTGATTCTGCGCAGCCGGATCAGACTTTAGTGGGGAGGTTACACTCTTCTTTCTTCCCACTTGAGAGATAAGTACGTAGTTGTAACAGTTTTATTTTCAACAGCACAAATGAAACTTCTTTGAGATACTCCCAACACAATCCTCAAGTATACATAAATATCTGTAACCAGTTACATAATCACATCTCTGTTACCTCCACAGAATGCTCCTTGTTGTTGGCATGCAGCCAGACGTCTTTGTCTTTTGTAGGACTCATGTTGACTATTAACAGCTTGCTATCAACTTCATCACCTTGCAAGCACAAGATAATTCCGTGAGGTTGTGCATTTGTCAATCAGCTTGATTGAACCATCCCACAATGTATACGCCCCCACTTCAAAAATTCTTATCTCACATGATGCATACATGTATATCATTTTATCTGTCACTTAAAATTAACAAAAATAAATGATAAATTAGAAAGTTAAGACATATAACTCAATTTAAATGAATTTAACACAAAGGCAAGCGCTAAGATGTGAAGCAAAATCACTATATTCTTTGCTTATTAATATTCACAATCAAATGAAGTGAGTCATTGTTATACAAGTAGGGGAACTTCTAAATCCCTTATAGCAGAGCAGTTAGTTTTTAAAAATATGTTTTCCAATTAGACAATTGCAAATCTGATGGGCACTTCCCTGGACATCAGCTTGCCAGTAAAGCAATGATAGTAGTACCCCAATAGTTACCTCCTCTTTTTAGGTAATAACAGAACCTTTCCTAGCCTGCCTTCTTGTGGCTAAGTGTAGCCATAGAATCTAATTCTGACCAGTGAGAGATGAATGGAAGTGTTGGATGCAGCTTCCAGCTATAAGAGAAAGAGGCTACATGCACCTATCTTCCTCCGCTATTTAGACATTGTTAAGGTGGCAGGCAGGCCTGAACTACTGACGTGTAGATACTGACAGAGCTACAGAGTAGACGATCCGTCTCCAGACAACCTTCGAGTAGAACTGTAATCCAGCCCTTGCTAAGAGGGATACTTATTGTATGTAGCCAAATCTTTATCCTAGTCAAGTTGATAGGATGGAATAAATTCTCTTGAATCCAAAAATTTTACCATGGCTTTGGGTTGGAGCTAACATTTTGAAGCTGTCTTCCTTTCCCACAGATCTTTTGCATTTATCTTTACCTCAGATTTAAGAATTTAATAAACATTGTTGACCATCAGGACTTCAAATTACCTGATTCTTTTGAGGTGTTCTGAGACTCATAGTAGCGCAATCGTACCTTGTCTGAAAGAAAACACATCAAATCACTTTGGGACATGTAATTTTATTTACAAAAGTCAACTCTATCATGTAGAATACATAATGCCAAAGAATACCTTCCTCTTCTAGTATATATGAACAATAGCAAAACTTTTGTGCTTCTGAGAAAGATCTCAAAAAGTGAGTATGCACTGACGAATTCTTCAAAATAGTTATCAAAATATTTAAAATATTGCTTATAGCAATGTCATATTCTTTAACTAAAGGTTGTACTTTGGTGATGTCAATAAAGCTGGAAAGATCTAGGGAATAATTTAGCAATAAATACCACATGTGGCCCCCTTTTTCCTATTTTCCAATAGATACAGTTATCAATGTCTATATTTTCCCCTGAAGAACCCTGACTAAATTTCTGAATGATTTTCCAGGCAGGGATTGGCGCACAGTCACTACCAATGCTTTGAAATGAATTAGTGCGGAGCATGGAATCTATTTGCTACAACTGAATTAATTCATTGTTGATGGTCTAACAGATGTAATGCTTAATTTTCCAGTCATAATTTATATAATTATAGACATAAGGAAATGCTCTACCTTTTTCTTGATCATCTCCCAAGTCTTCAACAACGATCATGTAGCTTCCATCCTCCTGAACGAAACTAATGGATTGATCGTTGTATGTGCTTAGGGACGCACAAGATTCTATAACAATTGGAGTTCCTATTATAAAGAATTAGATGTTTATAGCAGCTCAACTCGTCAGAAACAACCCAAATGCCCAGCAACTGAGGAATGAATAAAAAGATGTGGTATTTTTATGCTACTCAGCCACAAAGAAAGATAAACTAGAGACGTTAATAGGTGAATGGATACAACTAGAGACCATACTCCTCAGTGAAATAAATCAGACCCACATACGTTAACATCTCTTTGCCTCCCTGACATGAGAAATTGAATGAGTGAATAAGGGCTAAAATGTATGATAGATATTGTACAACAGGAAGAAATTGTTCAAAAGGAGAAGGGGACTAGGATGAGTGAAAGGGGCAAGGACCATAGGGGAAAGGAAAACAATGCAAGTCAGTCATTCTATTAGTGTCTCTTAGTTCATTAGAAAGAAGGTCTGTGCTGATAGCGATTGCCTAGGCTGGTGCTTTGGCCAAGGGCCCCTTGAGCTATACTTTGGTGTAAGCTTTATTTAGTCAGAATTCTAACAGTTAAAGGTACTCAGGTCCCAAGTGAATGCCCCAGGAGGCCGTGTTGGTGCCTATGGGAGGGTTTGATGGGGACAAAGAATCTGAAAAAGCGCCAGGCATTACCTGTGGAAACCTCCACTTCTGGCCCCACACAGTAGAGGTCTGTGAGAAAGGACTCTAAATTGACAATGATTTAGGACTCCTAACAACCCAGGAGAACGCAGGTGTAAGCCTTGTTGTTGACTCCGGCTCAGGAAGTTAAAGTAGTGCTCCTAACTTTTTTTGGGGGGGAACTGGGGATTGAACTCAGGCCCTTGTGCTTTTCAGGCAAGCGCTTATTCTACTGAGCTATCTCCCCAGCCCCGCTCCTAACTTTTTAGTTGTTACAAAGTTAATAACTTTTTAAAGCCTACTGGGATAAACAGAAGTGGATTTATGGCCACTTACATAGGGCCTGTGGAATCAGTGCATTTTAGCTGAGCATGGTGGCGCATACCTGCAGTATGAGCGCTCTGGAAGGCTTAGGCAGGAAGATCTCAAGTTAGTACACAGCCTGAGTGATCTAGTAATTTGGCAAAACACTGTCTCAAAATAAAAATAAAAGAGGGCTGGAGAGGTAGCTTAGTGTGAGAGCACTGGATCCTCAATATCACAAAATAAGTAGTATAAAAGAAGATAAGCCACTATTTCTCCTTTACGTGATAGAATTATACTTTGAAAAACATACAAAATGCTAAAGGAGAGTGTTAAATATGGAATTTCCATGTGGGCTTCTAATGTAAGGAAAATTTTGAGAGGAGGTTAATGACCATGTTTTACTGCAATTTTTTAAAAAATGTAAACATTCACTGTATATGTTGATCACATCTCATATTTCCATCTGGAAAATAGCATATGAAATTCCAGTCTGTACTGTAGCAGGCACTTCGGTGTCATGATGCAGTGCTAACCACAGCATATATATGTGTGTGTGTGTGTGTGTGTGTGTGTGTGTGTGTGTGTGTGTGTGTGTGTGTGCGCGCGCGCGCGCGTGCGTGGTTAGACCAGCTCAGCTGTGCCTAATTTGAGCACCACCAAGGGGATGCTCCAGCGCCAAATGGGCAGAACTGTGAAGACACGGATTCAGAGCTACTAGGGGAGCAGCACTTTGCTAGGATCCTGAGCGTTACTCCTCCCTGCCTCCCTCACATTCCTCTCCTGTGATCACACATACCTCCAGTGCTCGGTGTGTGTAGTGCTGAAGAAGAGCCTTGGAACACATGTGCTTTAAAGAAAGATCTCGTTAGAGCAGGCCGTGTACAGGCAGGATGTGCTTTGTATTTTTTTGTGTGCTTTTCACCTGCAAAAGAGGATAAGGGTATGGGTGAATCATCAGTCTCCAGGGCCTTCTGGTGATCTGCAGCTACCACTTGCTTGTTGGCATTGGTAGCTGGTCCAGGGCACTGGCCATCCAATGGTCTGGAAGAATCAATACCCCCTGCTTACACAGACCTCAGAAGAGCATACTCCGAGGAAGAAGCTGGTTGCTCATGCTTGCAACACTCAAAAGCCACTATTAACCTTTTAGTTTACTTCTGTTGAATTGAAAAAGATATTGCAAACACATTTATACATAATATTGTATGTTTTTGCCTAACATTATAGCTTAGCCATTTCTCTCATGCTATTAAAAGCAATACATAATTTTTTTTGGGGGGAAGGGTCTACAGGGTGTTCAGGGTCTCACTACTAGATCAGACTCAGTGATCCACCTATTTACAGCCTCCCAAGAGCTGGGATTATAGGCACACACCACTACACCCAGTCTCAATTTCTGTCTCAGTACATCCCGGGGGGTGGGGCTGGCACAACAGGCCCGAGGATTGAACCCCAGCCCATGTGCCTGCTTTCAGGCACTTTATTCCACTGAGCTATTTGGTTGGCCCTAGTTTGTTTGATTTGTTTATGTATGTATGTATGTATGTATGTATGTATGTATGTATGTCTTTTTGAGACAGGATCTTGCCATGCAGTTCAGGCTGGCCTTGAGCTCACTTTTGTAGCCTAGGCTGGTCTCGAACTCACACCAATCCTCCTGCCTCAGCCTGCCAAGTGCTGGGATTATAGGCGTGTGCTACTATGCCCAGCCCTGGCCGTAGTTTTTTAAATGACCAATAAAAATCCATTGTTTTTACTCTTTTCCCCAAGCAAAATGTGGGAGAGGAAAAAAAAAAATAATGCACTCAGATTTGGTAAATGAAGGCACATAGATGCCTATTTCTGTCTCTAGATGATGCCGTTTCTCTTACCTGTTTTTAGTGGACATGCTTTGGTGATTTCTTTCCTAAAGTAGCAGGCTCTCTTTTCTATGGTAAGGCCAGAGCGTAGCTTCATGTAGTACTTATGGCAAATTTCTTCCACCTGCTTTTGGGATTCTAGAGAGTTGAAGAAATTGTGATAAGAGTTAATTCCTTAAGTGTAGTAAATGCAGGAAGGAAGTATAGACTCAGTGTCTTGACACCAGTCATGGCTCAAACTTCAGAGCTTCAGAGATCTTAGAGCTGTCATGTAGAACATGTGCTGTAGATATGTAGACCATCCAAAAGGGATTAGTTAGCACTTCTTAATAAAACATGAATTTTATGGTGAAATCAGAGTAAAACAAATGCCTCATCTTAGTTCATCCAGGATTTAATAGACTAATGAGTCCAGGTCATATTTTGCTACCAAATGACTTATGAAAATTTCTTGGACTTTGGAAAGCATTTTGATTTGCATAATTTCATATAAAGGAATATTATGTTATACCCAATATGGACCAATTTTTGCCTAAGAAGGGCTATGGTCATACGAAATCTGAGACTTCTTCCTACTTGTCTAGAATATGCTCTTTAGTGATTTTAGAGAGATGGCTGTAGTCTGTAAAGGTATTGCTATTAAAGTAACAGCCATTTACTAGGTATCGACAATTGACTGTGCAGTGTGCTAACCATTAATTTAATTTTTCACAATAATGTTGCAGGGAAGATGTTATTATACTAGCTTTGCAGATAAGAACCTGAGCCTCTTAGGATATAGGACACTTGCCCAAGGTACATGGCTGGTAGGAAGTTATGGCTGAGATAGATCTAATAACAAAGCTGTTCTATTCTATGCTATGCTATGCTGTGCTATGCTATCTATTCTGTTCTATTCTATTCTATTCTATTCTATTCTACTTATTTGGTACAGGGCCTTGCTTTGCAGTTCAGACTCGTAGTGATCCTCCCATCTCAGCCTCCCCAGAGGAGAGGTTATAGGCATGTGCCACCACACGTGGTCTTGGTGACTGGCTCAACATGAGGCTGGCAATGCATGAGGTATCAGGGGTCAAACCCAGATCTTTGTGCTTGCCAGGCAGGCACTTAGACCACCAAGCTATCTCCCCAGCCCAACAAAGCTATTTTTTAAAAGAAAATGTCACACTGCAATGTGAGGGACTACAAAAATGTAAAATAAAGTTAATTTAGTTGAAATAGAGAAGTTAATCAATTATTCAATAATTCTTAGTTCACTGAACAGAAGAAAACTTTGTCTCAAAAATATAATTAAATTTATTAGAAATTAAATGACACTTGCTTATTTTTGTTTGTTTTTGGACCGAACCCAGGGCTTCCAGCTTGCGAGGCAAGCATTCCACCCCTAAGCCAAATCTCCAGCCCCTTAAATGACAGTTGTAATGTGTCATATGATCTCACTTTTCAACATTGCAGTAAGGGAATTATCAAGAATTTTATAAAATGTTGTCAGATTTCAGCTATTCACAGCACTGTGGAAAAATAGTTATTCCTGGCCAAGGAGCCATTCTATGATTTTTTTTTAATTCTCTAGATTTGACTTCATAATATAATTTTTTTAAAGGCAAGTGGAATAAACTTTTATTACCTACTAGTTTGCATTATTCATGATATCTCTAGTTTAGATCAGCAGCTATAATCTTTTGATTTGTTTGAAGGTTAACAATATATTTTTACTTTATTTTTTAAAATTTGGGCAAATATCAGAATAGGTATATATTCTGTTTGCATGTTGTTTTTATACAACAATAAAAACCATAACATTTACAAATTAAATTAAAACAAAAACATAAAATCAGTAAAATGCAAATTATTTACCCTTATTTAGTACAATAATGCTTTTTGCTCACACAGAAATGTTTCGCTCTAGGGCCATTGAGATGGCTCAGTGGTCTAAAGCACCTGCTTAGGCAAGCTTAAGCAACCTCAGAGACCACAGTTCGATCCCAGGAACCACATGCTGTGCCAGCCCCACCCCCAGGGCAGGCTGAGCCAGACTATATATATATATATATACACACATATATGAAAGAAATGTTTTGCTCAAGCCAGGGGCCATGGTGTAGGCCTTTATCCCAGCACTTGAGGAGGCTGAAGCACAAAGATTTCATGTTTGAGCCAAACTTGAGCAACTTACTGACTTACAGATACATTGTCTCAAAATTACCAAACTAAATAAACAAATAAACCACATATAAAAGGGGTAGTGATGCAGCTCAGTGCAAAAACTTTGGGCTTAATCTCCTGTATGACCATCAGCACACCTCCACCTGCCAAAAAAAGTTTTGCTCAAATGAAGTAAATCACAAATATTTGGTTTAATAACAAAAAAATTATAGTTCTAGATTCCCAGAATTTTGTTTTTAAAACTATTAGCAAGTCTTTAACAATGCTGAGAAAATGCAGCTATTTTCACATGTGTCCTGTAACTCCTTACCATTGTTTCACAATTCAGAAATACCAACTACAATGTCTCCTATTTATATGGTTCTATCATAGTTATAAAGATAATTTACCTAACCACCTGGTGCTAGAGCCAGCATTGTATTTGGCCTCCTACTAACTAATTTAGCCCAGTACTTTTTAAATTAGCCCACACTGTCCCTATGGAGATAAAAGGCCTAAGAGCATACCGGAAGCACCCTCATTCCTTACATGTTTATCTTTATTTTGTGGTCAGCATTGTGCGAAGGACATGATAGCCATCTCTAATGTCAAATATGGACTGTAAGGAGCACAATGTGAGATGTGAGTCTTAGGGAATTAGAAGTGAGCATGAGGGTCATGATATTGAAGAAGTATTTGAGAAGTAGAATAAGAAACCTAGGGATGAAGAAGAGAATTAAAGATACAGATGATGATGGCAGCTAGCGTCTAGTGGGTTGAATGCTCAATATACTTCTAATTCATGGGGGGTGGGGGCAATTACATTTGAAGTACTGCCAGACATGGTCACCCTTTGTTGCAACACCAGCTACTCAGGAGGCTGAAGCAGGAGGATCATGTGCTTATTAATGTCGGTTGTCAACTTGATTCACTTGCATGGGACCTCGGATTAGTAAAGCATACTTTTGGATGTACCTCAGTGAATCACTAGAAAAGAATCTTGGGGGTTCTCTCTGATCTCCATCTTCATGCTCTTGGGTTTTTCCCTGCCCTCTGTTTCTTGCATATCCTGAGTTTATTGGATTTTCTCCCCCATGCCCTTTGACCATGTTTCTACCTCAGAGCCAGTAGACCATGTTCTGAAACTGCAAGCAAAAATCACCTTCTCTCTTAAGCCCCGTTACAGCCTTATGCCTCTGTCTACCTGTGCCTTCTGGCTCTGGGGACCTCATCTTTCTTTAAATCTCCCTTCTCTTACTGCCATGTCACCAGGATCTTTTGGTTCTTCTTGTTTCTTTCTCATCAGTCCTCTTGTCTCCGTGGGTTCCTCTTTCTGTCTGCTCCTAAAAAGGTTCCTCAGGACTTTTTGCTTTCACTTTTGGCTCTCTAAGCTTTCTTTCTGGGCAATCTTGCTTGCTGCAGTGATCTTAGTCATCTGCCCAGAGGCCGATGACTCCAAGTAGATCTCTACCCTTGATCTTTCTTCTCCTCTCTGTCTCTTTCTTTAGGTAGCATTTTGATTTAGCAACTTCAAAGCATCTCTATATCTGTGTGTTGCATCTTGAATGAATTTTGGCCATTTCCTCCTGAAAGACCTGCAGTTACTCCAAGCTAAACGACGTCAATCACCACCATCAAAATGCCCTTAGCTCTACCCCAGTATATTTCTTCTGAATTCCCTGTCTTGAAAGACAGTACAGTGATCTACTATTATCTGCCTAATTATTACATCAGAAAGCTGAAGATCACTCATTATTCTCTTCCTATCCTTCATGAAGTCTTACTGGTTTCAGCCTCCAAATTTATCTGCACTGCATCTCCCCTCCATTCTGTTGCCTTGGGTCAGGTCTTCATCTCTAGTCTTCTAGATGAATACACTAGAACTCTAACTGGTTTCTAATCTACTCTTGCCCTCACTCTATCTCTATGGCACCAATGCAATCTTATCATTTCCCAGTTAAACATTGTTAGGGATCCCATATTGTCCATAGGATGAAGTTGAAGCTTTTTGAAGAAGAAAGATGTTAACATGGACAGCTCCTCCTTGTTTTAGCCAACTTTTGCTAAAATATGGGTCTAGTGTTTTTACACTTCTAGATTTACTTTATTTTATTACTATTTGTGCCTAGTACATGTTTACATTGCATGTGAGGAGTTAGTACATGTACATAATGAAACATACATGTGTACCTCTTAATTCTTTTTAATTTCTTTCATCTTTTTATCCCGTTTCTCTTTGATTTTTAGAGAGAAACTACATTCTTTGAATCTCACAAAAAAAAATCTTACCAAGAAGTTTTTGTTAAGGTAGGGTCTTGCTACATAATTCAGGCTGGTCTTGAACTCACTGTGTGGCCCAAGCTGGATTTGAACTCTTGCCAATTTTCCTACCTCGCCCCCCACTCCCCCCACAGTGCGAGAATGATAGGAATGGGTCACCATGCCTGGATTTTAATTTTTTCCCCTAAATTTTAAAAGTTACTTCAATGAAAAATTCAATAATACCATTCAAGCAAAACAAAATATTTCTGCTGGATGAACCTGGGGTTTCCATATGTGACCTCTGGCTGAATTTATGAATGAGAAGACTAGGTTGCTAGTAAAGAGAAAATGTTGATGAACGTGGGTGAGAGGAAGTAGGGGAGGAGGAGAAAGGCCTGATGCTGGGGAATAGCTTCCTAGAAGCTGGGAAGGGGTGAAGCTTGGAAAGGGCCTTTTGTCTAGGTCAAGAAGCACTGTACACTGTTGGAGTCAATGGTGAGATGTCCGGGGGTAACCAGAGTTAATGTGAGACTTACTGCCAGCTATGGGTACCTGGAACTACTGTGTACTGACTTTCGTGACTTTGTGACCTACAGAATGTGTCACCTCTTGGTACTCTGATACAGCAGGAAGAGTTAATTTTTTTCCTTTCTGTTTGGAGGCTCAAAGCAGATATTTATTTAGAAAAATAGGTAAGACATTTCTTATACCTTGAGTTTTGAAAAATGGTTTATGCTTGTCATGAACACCACATAGACACCTGTTGAATTTTAACCGAGCAAATTTAATAATTATAATTTTAGTATTCAACTGAGTCAATATTAATGGGAAGGAGATCTACTTAAGGCACAATAAAAATATAGGTAATGTGATACATTCTGAAGCTATATATATTACGTGGTGATTATCACTGACTTCTGCCTGGTATTAATAAACAAGGCCACAGCACCCATAAGAACTCATGTTTTAACTTTGGCACTAATGCGAGTACATCTGGCACATCTTTATCTTTATTTTAGTAGCTATAAAGCACCCTTATTTCCTGGGTTAAAAATAAAATGCATTCCTTATTAAGAAGGAGTACAGGGAGATGGAGCCACTTCCACTGAGTCACTGTTTCTGCACAGAGCATTTTGACTCAGGGACAATTACAAAGACTAATTTAACTGATTTCCTAGTTATTCAGAAACTCTTGTCAGGCTAATGTTTTCTGTGGTCACTAAAGAACAGTGTGGGGGGGCTAGAGCCACTGGGAGAACTTACACTCTTTAACACTATTTGGTCTTGTGGCCTTCAGTGTTCAGGAAAATGGTAAGAAGTGTGGAAGACAAAGGTGCCCTAATCTCTACATTATTTCTTGTCCTCCGCTTGGGGGTGCCAGGGGCTGTTAACTATCTTTTCTGTTACTTCTACCATGTGGAGATACATATATAAATGTGCATGAGTCCCTTCCTTTTTTTTTTTTTTGTATTTAGTACAGAGTCTACAGGGTCTCATTACACAGATGGGACACCCAAGCAATGGGATTACAGGCACGCACCACTATGCCCAGTCTCAATCACCGCCAGAGGCGAGGCTGCCACAACACGCCAGGGATTGAATTTGGGCCCCTGCTTCTGCTTAAGCAGGTGCTTTAATCTGTGGAGCTATCTGGCCCTATGATGCCTTTTTTAGATAGATAATTTTACAGACCTTTTATCTCAGTTTTATTGACTTTATTTTCATTTTATCTTATTCTAAAATCTGAGTTTATAGTTAGATAAACTTGAACACCACTGTTGATTTTTTTCTGTTTGGAGCCTGGGATTATTCAAATATCTTCATCTGTTATTCTCTCTTTTGTCAATAACCACAAATCAAAACTATGTGTATGATACACAAAAGATCTTAACACATACATGGGTGAATGACGATGGATCAGTTTAGAATTTTGTCAGTTCATTATGGAAAAAGTTGGGGATTTGGTGGCAAGAGATACAGGGAGAGTAAATAGCCTTTTATATCAAAGGCAAAAAATGAAGTTTACACTATATAGGCGTAAGTTATCTGCCTTGTTCCTACTCTATGATGTATTAAATAAGTGCAAGTTGGCTAGAGACTGTTCAGAATCACCATCTGCCATATGAAGTCTTTATGATCTATCCCTGTCTGCTTCAGCTCTTACATTCCTAATGGCTTTTGGTAAGGTAGCAGTTATGAATATTGGAACAATAATTGAAAGCCAATGCTTACAATTTTTCCTTCTTTTTAAATGTTTCAACTAATTTTGCACGCTTATATCTGATAATTTGAACAACTAATTTGAAGACAACAATATGCCATGTAACAACCATTGTTGAATTCATATCAACTTGTTTAGTGAAATTCTTTATCATTTCTAATTTTTTTTACCATTTTTTTATTATCTTTAAAAAATAAACAACTGTTACAAAAAAGATTTCATACCAGATTTTAAATTAGTGCATAAAAAAGTAGGAATACTGAAGTCCTTACTTCTTAGTTTGCAAGATTTAGTCAGAGCTTTGTCGCCTTTTCTGTTCAGTTTTCCTGGAGAAGTTTTAGAAGTCGAGTACTTCATTTTGGGTTTCATTTTTCAGGCTTCTGTTGGATTAAAATATAATGTCAGTTCAACTAGCTCAGCTTGAAAACAAAGCAAACATGACTAATTCAGCATAAAATTGATAACACACAGCTATATAGTAAAAATAAATATTTAAGTAAAATTTCAATGTAGTATTCAGAGTATTGTTTGTCCTAGAATATAGTCACAGAACAAAAGATTGCAAAGAAATCTCAAACTTTACTTAGGTTTGTCAGTGATAATATTAATATAGAATTTCTAAAATAATTTTGTCATGGTACAAAGCAGCTAAACAGATATATTGGTGTTGCATGATTTTCGCTGCAAGGGAAAGGAAATAAATAGATAAAAAATGAAGCCAAGAGGAAAATTCTGGGGGCCAAGTGAGATGGCTCAGCGGTCTAAAGCGCCTGTGTAGGCAAGCTTAGGCAACCGCAGGGACCACAGGTCCATCCCCGGCACCACAAGCTGTGCCAGTCCCACCCCCAGGGCAGGTTGAGCAGGACCATAATAATAAAAAAAGCGGAAAATTCTGTAACGTTGAATTTGTGTCAGCAATAAATAAATGCGCAGCCATAAATGTGTGCCCATATGTTAATTTCTAAGTACTTTTTCCACTAGAAGAAACTATGACTCCATATTTGGGACTAGGAAAATACCAGTGAATGTAGAACAT
This sequence comes from Capromys pilorides, assembly GCA_004027915.1. Taxonomy (NCBI): domain Eukaryota; kingdom Metazoa; phylum Chordata; class Mammalia; order Rodentia; family Capromyidae; genus Capromys; species Capromys pilorides. The sequence continues at coordinate 1,930 of PVKN010014027.1, read as the reverse complement.
TTTGTTGTGCCAGAAAGCAGTGAATAAGTGAAAAACTGGTAAGATTGTATCAACAGCACACCCGAGCTAACTTGCAGAGTCTTCCCCTTCACCAAATTGGGCACAGTTTGAGTATGAAAATAATGTTAATGGTAATTGACCATAAGCATTGAATGGAAAAGAAATTCACAGGTCCATAGTTTTTCTCAAGAATGAATAAATACACAGCGATCTATTCATGACACAAGAAATCATAGGAAAATCACCATCTCGAAGTTTCCAGCTTAATTCAGGAGAGGATTACTCAGTGGATTTCCACCTTGGTAATCAGTCTGGGTTGTAATATCATGTTGAAAAATATGGAATTCTCTCATAAGTTATTGAAAGCTCTGTATTCTTTCAGTATGGTATTGCAAGTTGGCTTCGGAATCAAGATGTGGTGCTGCTGCTGTGATCATAGGAGGAGCAGGATATCTCATCCAGTTTACTCTCTCTCTGGCCTTGCCTGAAATTCTACCAATACTTTATGACTAGTTTTTGGTTTTAGAGATTGGCCTCTTATTTTGCTACATATAAAGAAAACACAAATGCCCAGTGAGTAGCTATAATTTAAACCTCTTTTAAATTTCATATGAGTCAGTTCTTCTAGCAGAGTAAGAGAGGAATTACTAGCTGAATGAATTTGAGGATTCATTGGAGAATAAATTTCATGCATGCATCTTAATATTTGTCCCAGGATAACTCTACAGAGTTAAAATTTCCAATTATCTTCTCTAGGTGGAGCTAGAATCTTATATGCAGCTAGGCTATTTAAAGCCAGTTCCAATGAAGGAAATCTAAATGTAGACCAGTTGAAGATTCCCTATTCTGTCCCTCAGTTGTTTCTTGGAATGAGCATTATCCTCGTACAGCTCATGGCCTTTAAACAGATCCTTACTTTTTCTGATTCTCCCGCTTTTATTGATCACAAATGCTTAGGAGCATAGAACTTTATGCATCATTTTGCAGAGCCCCTAACTCTACATTTGAGTAGACTGAGATTGAAAGGTTATGTGCTTTACCTAGGCTGACAGGGATCACTGGGGTCAGGGTCTGGACTCCTGACTTGCATCTTCATTCTAGCACTCCCCATTTTTTTTCTCCCACTGTACCTTGTCTGCTTCCCTCCTACCCCAAGTAAAGAAAGGAAAGAATCAAAACTGGGGCTTTATTGAATCAGGCTATCAACACCTTCAAATGTTTAGTCTGCTTCACACAAAAATGGTTGCCAACTTATTTGAAATAATACATTTCCAAGTATGGTAGTATGAAGCTGCAGTTCTCTGAAGGAGTTACATCTAAGTCAAGATTCTGTGGACTGTCTAACCTTGACTAAGAAGAGGGTCACAATTGTGGAGACATGGAAAGTTTCAGGATGAGAAACAAATTATCTTAGGTTATTTTAGTCCTTACAGATACAATAGCCATTTACTTTTTACTTTTGTATTTAACCTAATAGTTTCATGATATTAATTGAACTTCTTGGAATGCACTAAACTTAGAAAATCCCCAGCCTCCACCAACCTTCAAGCTAAGAATGCTATAACATACAATAGCCACAGGGAAAACTTACCAGTTTTGCTGTAGCCTGTCTACCTAGTGTCCACACCAATGATTTTGTTGAATGTATGGATCAGTTGTGATTTTCTTTGCTCTTTTTGCTGTAAAACTTGCTGTAAATGCTTTGACTTTGGAACACATTATTATGGGTAATTTAAATCCATGATCCTGGGCCATAGTCATTCATATTTGGCCCAGGAAATAATTTGTTTATATTCCTTAGAGTTGTACTTTATATCAGAAGCAGTTAATTTTTAACCATAATATACTGTTTAGTGGATTAGACAACTCTATTTCAGTTAAATTTTAAATTTCAATGGAAATAATTTAAATAGTACTCTGCACAGAACAG
>PVKN010014026.1:0-19501 GCA_004027915.1 Capromys pilorides | reverse complement strand
CTCATGCAGCACATAAACCAACTAGAAAAGAAAGCAAATGAAACCCAAAGCCCAACGATAGGAGGAGATTATAAGGATTAGAGCAGAAATTAAGTCAATCAAGATGAAGAAAACAATACAAAGAATTAAGGAATCAAAAAACTGACAAGCCCCTAGCTAACCTCATCAAAAAGAGGAAGGAAAGAACTCTAATTCAAGCAATAAGAAATGAAAAAGGTGAAATTACTACAGACCCAGCTGAGATTCACAGGATCATTAATAGCTACCTTGAGAATCTTTACTGTCACAGAATTAAAGACACAGATGAAATGGACAGATACCTAGAAAGGTACAAACTACCAAAACTGAATCAAGGAGATATAAGAACTCTCAATAACCCAATAACAGCCACTGAAATACAAAATGTAATAAAAAGTCTACCGACAAAGAGAAGTCCAGGTCATGATGGATTCACAGATGAATTGTACAAGAAATTTACAGAAGACATAATCTCAATACTCCTCCAAATCTTCAATAAAATTGAAAAGGAAACAATCCTCCCAAAATCATTCCTAAAGGCAAGTATTACACTGATACCAAAACCAGAGAGAGATGAAACTGAAAAAGAGAACTACAGGCCAATTTCTCTCTTGAACATAGATGCAAAAATCCTCAATAAAATCCTTGCCAGCAGCAAATCATCAAGAAGATTATACACCATCATCAGGTAGGATTCATCCCAGAGACACAAGGATGGTTTAACGTATGCAAATCTGTCAATGTAATACACTATATCAATAGAGCCAAAGCCAAAAACCACATGATCATCTCAATTGATGCAGAAAAGGTTTTTGCCAAAGTCTACCACTCATTCATGTTCAAAGTCCTATAGAAAATTGGAATAGAGGGCCTCTACCTCAACCTAATAAAAGCCATCTACGACAGTCCTACAGCTAACATAATTCTAAATGGGGAAAAGCTAAAATCTTTCACTCTCAGATCTGCTACAAGACAAGGATGTCCCCTATTGCCACTCTTATTCAATATAGTTCTGGAATCATTAGCTACATCCATTAGACTGGAGAGAGAAATAAAAGGAATAAGAATAGGTAAAGAAGAAGTTAAACTATCATTATTTGCATATGACATGATAATATACTTGGAAGACCCAAAAAACTTCCCCCAAGAAGCTAGTAGAATTAATATGCAAATTTAGCAGCATATCAGGGTACAAAGTCAACACACAAAAGTCAATGGCCCTTCTCTACACAGATTACAAACACATTGAGAGAGAAATTAGAGAAACAGTACCTTTTACAATAGCATTGAAAAAAATGAAATACTTAGGAATTGACCTAACTAAAGAAGTAAAAAATCTATTCAATGAAAACTACAGTGCTCTGAAAAAAGAGATCCTAGGGGATTTCAGAAAATGGAAAGATATTCCCTGTTCATGGATAGGAAGAACTAACATTGTGAAGATGACCATACTCCCTAAACTGTTATACAGGTTTAATGCAATCCCTATCGAAATGCCATCAACATACCTCACAGACCTGGAGAAATCATTCCTAAAATTTATTTGGAACCAGAAAAGACCTAGAATTGCAAAGACAATTCTGGGCAACAAAGACAAGGCAGGAGGCATTACAATTCCTGACCTAAAGTTATACTACAGAGCTACTGTGATATAATAAGCATGGTATTGGCAAAAAAAAATAGACCTTAGGATCAATCAAATAGATTAGAAGATGCAGAAGCAAATACAAACACACTCAGCCACGTTATTTTTGACAAAGGCGCCAAACATGTTTACTGGAAGAAAGATAGCCTCTTTAACAAATGGTGCTGGAAAAACTGGCTCTCTACATGCTGAAAATTAAAACTTGACCTAGGTCTATCACGATGCACTAAACTAAAGTTGAAATGGATTAAAGATCTAAATATTAAAGGAGAAACACTAAATCTCCTAGAGGAAGAGGTCGGAGGAAATCTTGAAGACATCAGGGTAGGCAAAGAGTCCATGGACAAAAATCAAAATGCACATTTAACACTTGAAAGAATCAACAACTGGGACCTCCTCTGGCTGAGAAGTTTTTTCATCTCAAAAGAAATTACCTACAGAGTGAAGAGACAACCCACAAATTTCGAAAAGATTTTAATTAACAGGTATTCGGGCAAAGGTCTTCTATCTAGAATTTATAAAGAACTAAAAGCCATTAGAGTCCCAAAATTCAAAGACACAATCCAGAAATGAACTTCTGAGATGAACACACACTTCTCAGAGAAAGAAATTCAACAAGCCTATAAATACATGAAGAAATGCTCCACATCACTAGCCATTCATGAAATGCAAATTAAAACGACGCTTAGATACCATCTCACCCCAGAAAGAATGGCTATCATAAAGAAATCAACCAACAACAAATGTTGGAGAGGCCGTGGGGAAAAAGGAACCCTTCTCCACTGCTGGTGGGAATGTAGACTGGTGCAACCATTATGGAGAACAGCGTGGAGACTCCTTAAAAAGTTAGAACTGGAAATCCCATTCAATCCAGCTATCCCCCTACTGGGAATTTTCCCAGAAGAACTGAAAACATCATATCATAGTGATATCTGTGCACCTATGTTTATAGTGGCATAATTTGTGATAGCCAAATCTTGAAAACAACCAAAATGCCCATTATCTGAAGAATGGTTGAAAAAGATGTGGTATTTTTATACAATGGAATATTACTCAGCCATAAAGAATGATAAGCTAGAAGATTTCATATATAAGTGGATGTATCTTGAACATATACTCATAAGTGAAATAAACCAGACCTACATGTGCAAATATCGTATAGTCTCACTAGTGTAAGAACTCAAAAGAAGAAATAAAAATGGAAAGATATAACACAGCTGAATGGAAACCAAAGACTTAAGCATTATACAATGAAGTGACAGCAAACAGAAAAGATAGGAAACCTGGCAGGAGCAAAACCATGCATTTATATGCACAGGATGCCTAAGAACCACCAAAATATTTTTCACACTGAGGATAGCAATGGGTAACACTAAAGTTATGCTTGGAAAAAAAACTATTAAAAGATGCACGTATTGAGGTGCCATCTAAGCAAATTTTTAGGTTACTCCAGGAGATAGCTACATTTTATCTTTTTTTTCCTAAAACTGGCGACTGGATCTCAGAGTTTGGGGTGAAATAGGTAAAAGTTTTCATGTAGCCAAAGCTTAAAAAAGAACAATTCACCCCCAAATTCTAGCCACATATAACCTAGTCAAGGGAGCCAGCTGGTCCTTCCAAGGTGACAGCCCAAGAAGAAATACAGGTCAGCACCCGCTTACTATCACAGAGCATTCTAGTGATGCTGACCCAAAGCTTATAAAAAAAATAATTGTAATTGAGAAAAGCCCTGATGGAACTAGAACAGAAGAGTTGGACCACCTAGGACAGGAAGTTCCTAATGGGCTGCTAGAGAACAAGGAAGTCTTTTTGAAAACGATAGATAATCTGGGGCTGGCGAGACGGCTCATCAGTCTAAAGTGCCTGCCTAGGAAAGTTTAGGCAACCGCAGGTACTATGGCTCAATCCCCGGCACCACATGCTGCGCCAGCCCCACCCCCAGGGCAGGCTGAGCCAGCCATAACACAAACAGATAAATGAGGTTTAAATAAAATAAGACTATAGATCATCCTGTCACTGTGCTCCCTGCTGCCCCTGCCTCTGACTTTCAGAACAGTCAGGTTAGGAATGAGCCTCCTCCCTCGCTCCCCTTAAGGAGGCCGAAGTACAGTGATATGAGACTATGTCCACAGGCAATGCGCTTTCCTGTCACCGAGGAGACAGAGCCAGAACATCCTAACCGCAAACGTAGTACTCACACAGCCTTTAACATTTTGCTCTTGAAGGAATTAAGGCAGAGTGTGTCAGACAATGGTGTCCAAGGCCCTTACACACTTGGTTGCTTAGATAACATCATTCACTGCTTCCAAATGACACCAAGTGATGTGACCCATCTCGCTCTCATGTGTCTATCATCGACACAATTCCTACACTTTGAATCACAATTGAAGACACTCATCTCAGAACAGCACAGAGTAATCAAGATAGTGGGGATGAAACTCTTAAAGCAAAAGAAAAGAAAATCTTAAAGCAGTTACTCAGGAAATGCCATCTGGCACAGGACTATGCTGACTTAAAGGTCCAGGCATGTGCCCCGCCCCTCCTGTTCATGCAGTGTAAGGAACTGCTACGTCATGCATGGATTTCTGTACCAGAGGATGGCGCACCTAATAAATCCTTTACCCAGATACTCCAGGGCCTTAATGAAACTTACACCCAATTTGTAGCAAGTTTGCAAGAAGCTGTACATAGGCAGATTTCACACAATAATGAAGCTAAAATACTTATTCGTCAGTTGGCCTATGAGAATGCCAATGAGGACTGTAAAAGGGTCTTAGCCGCAGTACTTCATACGAAGGATTTATATACTTGCATTCAAGCATGCTGGAATATTGGGTCTGCCACCCAGGCTTCTGCACTCATGGCACAGGTTATATCCCAACACTTTGCTAATAAATTTGATGCAGTTAAATGTTTTAATTGTGACAAGCAAGGACACACTCCCCGGCACTGCCCATGGCCTATAAAGGTCCCCTCAATGGATTTACCCAGTACTCAGTGTCCACACTGCATGAAAGGTTTTCATTGGGCAAAAGACTGTAAATCTAAGTTTCATAAAAATGGCACACTGTTGCCAAGAAACAAACCATGTGCCCAGACTGAGGGACCCAGTAGCAATAAGAAAGCAAGTTTCCGCCAGGACTCCAGTGATTTGGACCCAGTTAAGCCAGTTGTACCCAATTCAAATCAGGCAAACAATGATCCCACTACCAGGACGGATGCAAGGCGAGACCTTGGGTGTCTCACACGAAGAATCATTTAGAGTTCAAAATTAGATTTACCAGTGGCTTCTTGCCTTAATTTGTCAGAGGAAGAAAAGCCAAATATAATTCTCACTAAAATTTCTACTCTAGCCCTTAACTCCACATGTGAACCTGGTAGGGATGAGCCTTTAAGCAAAGAATTTGATTTTTCCCGGAGTACTTTGGTTCCTAGACTTATTTGTGACATTAAGTTTAAAGGGAGATCTTTTACTGGACTGACGGATATTGGAGCTGATGTCACTACAATCAATAGCCAATCTTGGCTGTCTACTTGGCCAGGTAGATCCACCTCCACAGCTCTGACAGTCTTAGGATCTCCTCAGTCTGTCTCACAGAGTGTGCTGCCTCTTCCAAAATACATTGGCCTTGATGGACAGGAAGGTTATAACACCATTTATCACACCAATTCCAGTCTCTTAATTACTTCAGAGCCTCAGAGCTGTGTATCACCAGATAGTGGGATGATGGCTAAGATGAAATATTAAGAAAGCAAAGGCATAACAAAACACTTTCAGGGTGGTACTCTTATAATTCTGCCTTTACTTAAACAAAAAGAACATAAAATTGAATTTATAATGAAAGGCATTGGTACTCTGTAGGAAAAGTTAAGGATTTTATCAACATTGATAAGAGAACAACTGCAATTGAGTCGTTTCAAACCTACTCCATTACAACTTTTTTTTTTTTTTTTTTTTTTTTTTTTTTTTTTTTTTTTTTTTTTTTTTTTTGGCTTTTTGAGACAGGGTCTTACTATGCAGTTGAGGCAGGCTTTGAGCTCACTTTTGTAACTCATGCTGGTCTCGAACTCACATTGATCCTCCTGCCTCAGCCTCCCAAGTGCTGGGATTATAGGTGTGCGCCACTATTACAACTATTTTTAGAATTGCAGGGGGTTATATTAAGTAGAACTGTTGCATTTTTTCTTGATCTTATTAGAACTCACTCTAATCTAGGTTTGTTGTCATCAGTTAATTATAATACAGATGCTACTGTAAATCTGATTTTCATTTTTGATAAAGCAAGACAACCCCATAAATTTGTTTCTCAAAATTCTAAACCTTAGCAAAAGGAATGTAAAATTATCAGAGAACACACTAAATGGAGCATGATGTTATGTCCTGTTTGTCAGCTCAGTCCTGGGCCTATTCCTAAACTAACTTGTAATCCCAGAGGTCTTAGAGCCAATTTATCATGGCAAATGATTACTGACCATGTATTTTCTTCTAACAAACCTAAATATATTCATGGTTTTATAGATACGATGTGCTCACTTGTGCCCCATGCTTTCTGCCATACAGGTAAACAGAATCAACATGTCTTACAACATTACACATCAGCCTTTGTTAGCTTAATGTCACAAACATTAAAACTTGATATTGGTCCTGCTTACATTAGTAAAAATTTTCAAAATTTTACTGACAACTGGAAAATAAAGCATATTACAGAGACCCCCTATATCCTAAAGGCCAAATAATAATCCAACACATTTGTCTTAAACTAAAATACCTACCCATCAAACCAAAGAAAGGGAGAACCCAGAGTCAAGACTTTGCTACATGTATTTTAACTTTTCTGAATCTGGCTTGGTGTGACCTCCACATAGGTGTTTGGGATGGTCTGACATCACTTTTAAATTGGGCCCCAGGTTGTGCTTATATTTCCACAGAAAATCAAGAGACATTAGGACCATCAGAGCTGTTCCATGGCCAAAATCCAACCTATCTATGCAACACATCAAGTTCTCTGCTGAGACCCCAAGCACTGAAGCTGACAGTGCATCTTCCACCTTTCTGGAAAGGCCTGCAGCAGCCCGTTCAGGAGGCTTGCCACCTTGTTAACAACCAGGATTTGATTCAGTCACCTCATAATGTTCTCTTTACAATCCCTAATCTTATAGCAGCTTCTCTGGGAACTGCTGTGGTTCAAGGAGAAGTGTATCGGGCCTACATACCTAATGCATTCTGGCTTAGAACCTCTAACATGGATGGACAGGCCCCCAGAGGTTTTCCATGCTACAGAAAACAGTACCTATGAACATATCATTCAGCCTGGCCTACAAATTTTAATGCATTTACAAGAACAGACTAAGCTTAATATTACATCTCATTCTTTTTGTCTTTTTGAGACAGGGTCTCACTATGCAGTTCAGGCTGGCCTTGAGCTCACTTTTGTAGTCCAGGCTAGTCTTGAACTCACACTGATCCCCCAGCCTCAGCCTTTCAAGTGCTGGGATTGCAGATGTGCGCCACCATGCTCAGCTACTACATCTCATTTTATATGTCTTCTTTTGTGTGTAGCCCATCTACAAGATGCTAACTTTTGCATGTCAGCTGCAGATCAGACTTGGACGGTACAACTTTTTAAGAACAATTTGCCTTATTAACCCTAAATTCTATTCCATTGCATGGTAAACTTGCAAGAGATTTTGAACCTACCATTCTTGTCTGTATTTCAGAAGCTCAAGCCCCTCACTTTGAGGAAGGTGATTTGGACACATGGCAGACTTGCAGGGATCTGTACCGTGGACAGGCCACATCCAAATTTAATTATTCCTTTATATAGACTGGTCCCCTGTAGGATTCCTTCTAGAGAAAGATTGAGATCAGCACAAGATGTCTTTTACAGCCTCCTTCAGCTACATCATGATCTCAGAGGCCTTGTCCAATGTTACATGGTCAGGTAGAGGCCTCAATCGTCCTATCCCCAGACTCATTATCAGTGACAAAACTGGGCCCATACAACATACTTTATGGAATCTAGCCCTACCTTTTCATGGTGGATTCCTGCAGACTGGGCATCTGTTGCTGATAGTTGGAGAAAAATTCAAAGCTGTATTACAAGGATATAGATATATAAAAGTACACATATGTGCTTATGGTCCTCAAGTACTATTAAAAAGAAAGATAGAGTGGCAACCAAATATGGCCTCACGTGCTGTTATCTGATCCATTGTATCAAGCCTGAACATCCTTCCGCTGACACCACAGTGGTGACTATGGTCAGGATGCCTGGAGCTTGGTGTCCAGTCAGGCTAATGGAGCCATGGTGTCATTCATTTAATTCCTTCTTGGTAGAGACACTAACTAAATGGGTTATCAATTGGGCCAAGAAGATGCTTGGATTTATTATAACAAGGATAACTTCCTTGGTGTTTTTGATAGCCTGTGCCGTTATCGACTCTATGATGTTAGCTCATTCCTTATTAACTGCTCATCTTGTAGACAACTGGACAAAAATTTCTGGTAATAGCAGGAAATTCAGTGAAATATTAATATAAAGTTAACAACTCAAGTGAGCATTTGAGAAACCTCCATCCTTTGGATAGATTATCAAATTGAAAATTTACAATTATAACAAGGTTGAAAATATCACTATAATATGACTTTCTTTTGTATCATCCCATTACCACATAACAAGTCTTGATCTTTGGGGACGAAACAACAAATATGTACAAGGAGCTACCCATCAAAATATTACTTTGGATGTAGTTGCTCTCCAGAGAAAAAGTATTGCTAAGGTCACAACAGACAGCCACCTTTGATGCCCGGAGTAAAGACTGGGAGAAGTTTGCTTGTTGGGAGCTGCAGGAAGCCAGGAAATTGATCAAGTGTGTGGAGGTGGGACTGGGCCTCCCTGCCTGGAGCAGGAAGCTACCCCAGTGCTGAGAAAAACATCCTGTCTTGTTTAGGATTGGTCGCTGAGCAGCCTTGTGTCACGTGATACAAACTTTGCAAAAGTATAAATGAAGGATCATTTTTGTGTGCATTGAGTTAGTCTTGCCCATCAGGCAGGCTGGCGACCACCTAGCCCAGCTTTTCATCTTCTTGTCTATCTTTCTCATTCCTACTGTCGTGTCTCCCTGGGGTTGAACTGTTTGCAGTGAGACCAATGGATCCCTACATTTGCTGATGCCATAGAGGAGTTGAATCCATTTGCATATCTCAAGGCTAACTCTTGGTTTGATGTTGGAATTGGTGCACTCGTTCTCTTGTTTATAATCCTTCTCATTAAAGTGTGTCACAGAGGATTCTCAGCCCAACAACAGCTATGGGCTGTGCAGCCACAACTGACACTGCTCCAGCTACTTCAAAACAAAGAAGGGGGAAATGTGGAGGACTGCCTGAGCAGCTCTCCTTGAAAGAAGAGCCACTGTCTCCATTTTGACTGAACCTGACCCTATTCCTTCATATTGAAATGTACAGAGCTGGCTAGGACTCCTCATTATTCTTTCAATTGGCCTTAAACAGTGTGTATTGGTCTAGCCGAGGTGCTGGTGGTAATTTTTGAAGATGGCATGCGTGTTTCTGATGACAAGACAAAGAGTCAATGCTCCACGGTGTCAGCTGGGATCGAGCCTCAAGATAGAGGCTATGACTTCCTGGGGCTTGAAAGATTACACAGCAGAGCTGAAGCACCAGACCCCCAAAATACTAGATACTATCACAATAGCACAATGCAAATTACTTCCTTTGTACATCTCTGAATATGGCAGAGGTGAATGCAGGCCTCCTACCTAGCCCAGCTCACAGTGCTCATCTTCTTCCCACAATTCCCTTCAGTGCTCACCTTCCCAAAATTCCTTTTCAGAAGCCACTCCCCGTTCTCCAGTGAATAAAGCCCGAGTGCAACCCTGGGTCACTCTCTTGGTTCCGGAAAGCCATCTTCATAGCTGGACTTAGGGCCCCTTGGCTCCCCAATAACTATATATATATATATATATATATATATATATATATATATATGTCTTAGTGTCTTTGTTATCCCTGTGGGTTGCCCTGGGAGTGGTAGATTGGAATTAAGTTGGTGGAATTCCAATAATGGGTTTTAGGATTGTAAGTTTAGACTTCTTGGGCCAAGACGAGAACCAGGAAGGGACTCCAAAAATAAACCATGTAAGAACAAAAAAGCTAAAAGGGGTCCTCTGAAGAGATCTCCACACTGGACAATGGAAGGGACTCAGTTCACTACTAACATAGGGCAGAGGCTATGCTTGTGATTTTCCAGAAAGTGCTCAATGACCTATCTGGGTACCAGAGTGCACCATCAGGCTAGACCATGAAGTCAAGTCCAAAAAAGAAGTTAACAGCAATGAGGCTAGATCCAGCCTAGAGCCTTTTCAAGAAACTAGCCAAATGGAAAACTAAGGTCTAAATAGGTGAAAAATGTGTTAAAATTAAGCCAAATTTTGTTAGTATTAAAACAAAAAATACAAGCCGGGCATGCTGGTGCAGGCCTATAATCCCAGCACTTGGGAGGCTGAGGCAGGAGGATCAGTGCAAGTTTGAGATCAGCCTGAGCTACAAAAGTGAGCTCAAGGCCAGCCTGAACTGCATAGCGAGACCCTACCTCAAAAAGACAGAAGAAAAAAAAAAAGTGTATATATATATATATATATATATATATATATATATATATATATATATTAATTATAGATAAGAGTTTATTCCTTCCAATTTTTTCTAATAAGAGATCTCTGATAACTGGCAAATAACAAAATCTGACTAGTCTACTTATAATTATAAATTTCTAAAAATTACAATAGAGTTACTATAATTTAATTTGGCCAAAGATTTATTTGAGTGCACTTTTTTTTGTCTTTTTGAGACAGGGTCTCACTATGCAGTTCAGGCTGGCTTGAGCTCACTTTCTGTAGCCCAGGCTGGTCTCAAACTCCCACCAATCCTCCTGCCTCAGCCTGTCAAGTGCTGGGATTACAGGTGTGCACCACCACAGCCTGGTTTAAGGTAATTTTTTTTCAAGAATGGCTCTGGGGCTGGTGAGATAGTTCAGCAGACTAAAACACCTGCTTAGTTTTCACTTTTTTTTTTTTTTTATTTTAGGGAAGGGTCTAAGGATATATAGGGTCTTACTAGTAGATCAGACTCATAGTGATCCTCCTGTTTACATCCTCCCAAGAGTTGGGATTACAGGCACCTACCACCATGCTGTTGTCAATTACTGTATCAGAATGCCCAGGGACAGCACACCCCAGGGGTGGGGCCAGCACTTGCACAAAGACAGGCTGGGGAATGGAACCCATCTGCCCCTGCACCTGCTTATAGGTGCTTTAATCCGCTGAGCTATTTGGCCAGTCCTTTGCGCTCTTGATTTTATAAGGATGTTTATGTGCCTGTGTAGGTATCTGCGTGCCTTTCAGGGAGAAGCTGTGTAACGGGTGGCGTCTAGCATAACCCCCTTTCACTTTTAGAAGTAAAGGAGACTGAGGCAGAATTCAATTCAGTTTAACCCCTGTCTGAAGTATTTACATAGAAGCAGCCTTGCCTAAATTGCCCAGTTCCTCACTCCTTCCCCTGCCCTCCTTCACAAACATATAGGAGATAAGGAAAAGATAATGAGGCAGGGAAAAAAACTGATCTGGGGTGGATGACCTCCAATAGGGAACCTCCAAATGATACAGGGAAAACTCATCTCCCAACCTGAAAGGTACCTGGGACGAGTTTGTGTTCTCTAAAACCAAAGAACGGATTTTAGACACAAATGGAGGTAATGAGCAGAATATATTTATCAGGGGAAAGAAAGCTCCTGTCCGAGAGAGGGACAGAAGGAGGGGTCCCGAGTAGGTGTTTCCTGGAAGCTGTCTCTTCCAGGGACTTTTATAGAGGAAAAGCACGTGTCGAGGTGGGTCTCAGGTTGTGGAGAAGACATGGGAACTTGCTTAGGTGGGTATGAGGTGGGACAAGACTGGGCAACCAATGAGATTACAAGCACCACTGCTCAGGTAAAATAGATTAAAATCAGGATCCAATGGGAAGGCAAGTCACATAGCAAGCAGGCAAGAACACCACCTATTGGGCTTGGGCTCGTTACTCTTTCCAGGCTCTTTCAAAGTGATCGATACTTATTTAACATATCAATCCCTGATGCCCACCCTTAAGGAAGTATGTAGTTGCTTCTGTTTACTCTTGTCTTGAGACCTGGGCCACAACGGAGGAGCGTCTGTCTCTAGTTGTGAAGTCACCTTGTCTTCCATGTCGTCCTTGAGGGCCTGGCCCTGTCTGACTGCCTACAATATTTCTATCTAATTCAGCTGCCTACGATAGGACCCACTTAGGGTAATAAGTAGACTATTTGTCCATGCTGTGCCATGAATCCCTTTGCCCAAGACTCTGCGCTTATAGGGCACAGGGGGCACCACATTCCTGCCCAGTTGCCGTAGCAGCGAAGAAACTATAAAAGCAGATAGGGAACAAAGAACTGGGCCTCCTGTGTCTGCCCATATGGGGAAGGGGGCACATAGGCTGCTGGCTAAGTAATAACAGTTCTCTGATTCCTTTTAATTTGGTCTCCCGTGGGCAATATATCCAATCCCCGTCATTACAGCTGTTCTTTTTTTTTTTTTTAATGATTTGTTCCAAATACAATATAAGACTTAAAAGCATGCTTTTACCTAAATTACCAGATAGTCAAAGTGACATTAAAATTTATTTATACACAGTACATCATAAGGTTTAAGCTGATTAAGCAAAAACTCCCTAGGGTGGAATAAATTATTAGAGAGGAGTCAACTGATAAATGAGAGGTGTGACCAGCCTTTTTGCTCATTAATGAGGAGCTCCCAATAGTCTCAACAATCCCTTAGGAGACACCCTTAATAATTTGGTCATTGGTTAAAAAGATAAAGTTTTTCAGAAAAAACTACAATAAAGTGCTCTTAAAAATAAAATCATTGGGCCAGCAAGATGGTTCAGCAGTCTAAAGTGCCTACTTAGGAAAGCTTAGGCAACTGTAGGAACTGCGGTACGATCCCCAGCACCACATGCTCCACCAGCCGCACCCTCAGGGCAGGCTGAGCCAGCCATTAAAATAACTAAATAAATAAATAAGTCTGAAAATTAAAAAAACAACTCTAAAAAAAATAAATACATAAAATTATTGGAGAGTTGGATGTGTTGGCGCATGCCTGTAATCCCAGCACTTAGGAGGCTGAGACAGGAGGATCGATGTGAGTTCGAGACCAGCCTGAGCTACAAAAGTGAGCTCAAGGCCTGCCTGAACTGCATAGCAAGACCCTGTCTCAAAAAGCCAAAAAAAATAAAATTAAATTAAAATTAAAATAAAATTGTTGGGCCAGTGAGATAGCTCAGCAATCTAAAGCGCCTGCTTAGGCAACCTTAGGCAACCTCAGGGACTGAGGTTCGATCCCTGGTACCACATGCTGCGCCAGTCCCACCCCCAGGATGGGCTGAGCCAGCCATAACATAAAAAAAAATAAATTAATGAAATAAAATTGTTTTAGGGCTGGTGAGATGGCTCAGCAGTCTGAAGTACCCGCTTAGGCAAGCTTAGGCAACCTCAGGGACCACAGTTCGATCCCCGGCACCACATGCTGTGCCTGCCAGCCCTACGCCCAGGGCAGGCTGAGCCAGCCATAATATATATAAATCTTAAAAAAAAAAAAAAAAATATATATATATATATATATATATATATATATATATATATATATATTATGGCCGGCTCAGCCTGCCCTGGGGGTGGGGCTGGAGCAACATGCGGTGCCATGGATCGAACTGCAGTCCCTGCGGTTGCCTAAGCTTGCCTAAGTTGGTACTTCAGACTGCTGAGCCATCTCACTGGCCCAACATAAATAAATAAAAAATTTTTAAAAACTTACTGCACTTAAAAGCTTCCTATAGGGCTGACCAAATAGTTCAGCAGATTAAAGTGCCTGCAAGCAGGTTCAGGGGCCAAGGGTTTGATCCCCGGACCTGCCATGGGAGCCCCACCCCCAGCGTGCGCTGAGACAGCAATTGAGACTGCATGTGGTGACTTGCATCTGCAATCCCAGCTCTTGGGAGGCTGTAAACAGGTGGATCGTTACCAGTCTGATCTAGTAGTGAGACTCTAAACACGCTGTAGACCCTTCCCTAAAATACAAAAAAGAAAAAGATAGAGATGATTGGTTAAAAGTATTATATTATGTCAGGACTGGTCAGATAGCTCAGTGGCTGTAAACAGGTAGATCACTACCAGTCTGATCTAGTAGTGAGCACCTGCTTAAGCAGGCACAGGGACTAGGGTTTGATCCCCAGCATGCCATCCCAGGCCACTCTGAGGTGGCAACTGCAACTAGGTGTGGTGGTGTGTGCCTGTAATCCCAGCGCTAGGGAGGCTGAAAATGGGATCACTGTTGGGAGTCGCAGGAAGCCAGGAAATTGATCAAGTGTGTGTAGTGGGACTAGGCCTCAGTGCCTAAAGAAAACAAGCTACCCTAGGGCTGAGAAAAAAATCCTATCTGGTTCTGGCTAGCTATTAGTCACTAGGCAACCTTGTGCCATGTGATGATACAAACTTCACAAAGGTGTAAATAGAGGATCCTTTTTGTATGTGTTGAGTTAGTCTTGCCCATCAGGTAAACTGGGACCACTTAGCCCAGCTTTTCGTCTTCTTGTCTATCTCATTCCTACCACCATGTCTCCCTGGGGTAGAACCATTCGTAATAAGACCAGCAGATCCCTAAGATCACTGCAAGTCCAATCTGTGTAGTGAGACCCTGTAGACCCTATACTAAATTCATTAAAAAATACTCATTAAAGTAAAAGGGGAAAATGGTATGAGAATACACATGAATACAACTAGAGTAATTGTACAAAAGCCTCTATTTACATTAAATTTTCAAAAAATCAACTGCCAAGCAGATCTTCTGCTACAGACCATCACTGAACAAAAGAAATACTGGAGAAGTGATTTGGGTGGCAACTTGATAAGTAAAACCTAGAAAATGAGCAAATGTACATATTTTAATAGAAAAATAGTATCAATTGGCTTCTGGCTATGATGGCACTGTGGTCACTCCCAGTAAGTGTTAAAGGTTATTTTAGTTATTGGGCTTATATTCCAAATGCACTACTCAGTAGAGGAGCTCACTGGTGGGATGTTACTATACCCATATATGTGAATGAAAGTTCCTGGTTACCTGGCCCCTGTGATGCCCAGGGATCAGCAGTGAGTGCCAGCAGGAAAAGAAACCAGAACCCCATTCTATGAGACTGCAGTAGAAGGCTGGCCTGTTTATACTAGGAACGGAGCTCACTGCTTAAAAGCAAGCACAGGAGTCTGGTTATCTATAATAAATTGTGGAGAACAGCCTGAGCAGCTCTCGGAGCTATCCATCAAAATATTACTTTGGATGTAGTTGCTCTTCAGAGAAAAAGTATTGCTAAGGTCCCAACAGACAGCCACTTTTGATGCCCAGAGTAAAGTCTGGAACAAGCTCACTGATGCTATAGAGCAGGTGAATCCATTTGCATTTCCCAAGGCTCACTTTTGGTTTTATGTTGAAGTTGGTGCACTCATTCTCTTGTTTATAATCCTGCTCATTAAAGTGTGTCACAGAGATTCTCAGCCCAATGACAGCTAGATTATGCGGCCACAACTGACACTGCTCCAACTACTTCAAAACCAAGAAGGGGGAACTGTGGAGGACCACCTGAGCACCTCACCTTGAAAGATGAGCAACTGTCTCTATTTGACTGAGCCTGACCCTAGTCTCTTGTATTGTAATGTACAGAGCTGGCTAGGACTTCTCGCTATCCTTTCAATTGGCCTTAAGCAGTGTGTGTTGGTCCAGCTGAGATGCTGGTGTAATCTTTGAAGATGGCATACGTGTTTCCCTGAAAACCCACACCTGCTGCTCTGCAATATGAGCCGGGTCGAGACAGGACCAAGAGCCAATGCTCTACGCTGTCAGCTGGGATGGAGCCTCAAGACAGAGGCTATGACTTCCTGAAGCACCAGACCCCGAAACATCAGAAACTATCTCAATAGCATAATGCAAGTTACTTTCTCTGCATATCCTCTCTGAATATGGCGGAGGTCAACGCAGATCACCTACCTAGCCTAGCTCACAGTGCTCACCTTTTTCCCACAATTCAGTTCCTCAAGCCACTCCCCCTTTATGGCTGAATAAAACCTCGGGTGCGGCCATGGGTTCTCTTTGTTCCAGGAAGCCATCTTTGTGGCTGGACTTAGGGCCCCTTGGCTCCCCAATATATATAGTGTCTTTGTTTTCACCACGGGTTGAACTGGGAGTGGTAAACTGGAATTAACTTGGTGGAATTCCAATAACGTATTTTTAGGATTGTAAGCATAGACTTCTTGGGCCAAGACGAGAACCAGGAAGAGACTCCAACTGCAAATAACACCACCAGAGACAAGGGAGGAAAAGGGGGATTTTTTTTCTTTTACAGAGGCAAAGTTTTGATAGTATAGCTGATCATGAAATGTTTCCACCACCAGCTTTGCCACCTCCCAGACCACCAATATCACTCCACTAGTGTCCAGGAACAGTGGGAAGTCTGTAGAGGAGGAGCAGTATTAGTTAATACTTCCAAAGGACATGTCCTAGCTTGGAGCACTTACGGCTCATCCCAGAGAGTGGAAGGAAGGAAGTTAGATGGAACCAAAATGGCAATGACAAGATTTATATGAGCACTAAAAATGTCACTGACACAGTAAAGTGCCACAGAAGAAGAGTGCCCTCCAGTGTTTCTGGGGACCAATTCCGCATCATCTTTGAAAGTTAGTTACCTCGTTCAAACATATGTCAGCATGGAAAGGTTATATATGGAGGACTCGATGCTCCTATAATTTGCATCTAAACTTTAAAAGGAACACAGCCCACTTTGCACAGGCATGGATTCACCTTCCTTACCTGTTTCTTGCAGGACCTAGTTACTAAAATCCCTCTAACTATACCATTACATGTTGCAATTGTTCTTTATATACATGTCTAAATTCTATTAGCCTTAGCTTTTCTAGGGACAATATTTATATTCTTAAGACAAGAACCAGAACATGGCTTCCTGTACAACTGCAAGCCTGTGGCTAGACTCTCCTTCCATGGCACAGCATGCCTGGGGATCGAACCCCCGTCCCTGCGTCTGCCTAAGCAGATGCTTTAATCCACTGAGCTATCTGGCCAGCCCCTTCCAATCATATTTTTTTTTAATTTTATTTATTTATTTATTTGTTTGCTTGTTGTGTTTGTTTGTTTCTTTATTTATTCATTTTGTGGCTGGCTCAGCCTGCCCTGGTGGTGGCGCTGGTGCAGCATGTGGTGCCGGGGATCGAACTGTGGTCCCCGCAGTTGCCTGAGCCCTCCTAAGCAGGCGCTTTAGACCACTGAACCATCTCGCCAGCCCCTCCAATCACATTTTAAATGAAGTTGACGCTACAGCTCCAACATTTGCTGAAAGCATGAAGGAAGAGAACAAGAGGTGGTGATTGAGACTGGGCATAGTGGTGCACACCTGTATTCCCAGCACTTGGGGGGCTGAAAACAGGAGGATCACTAGAGTCCAATCTGTGTAGTGGGACCCTGTAGACCCTGTCCTAAATACATTTTAAAAATACATAAATAAAAATAAAATGTGACTAGAATACCTCTTCATTCTGTATAATTCTAATTCCATGGAATCAAACTCATTACCCACGAGGAAATATAAAAAAGCATTTATTGTATCATGGTAGCGTTACCTCTGATACCCTTTCTCTTCAGCAACATATTAATAACACTTTTACGAAACAATTGTCAGAATTGTCTGGCATTGATCTGTTACAAGGCATCTCTAATAGCATTGAAAACCTTAATCCTTTCCAGGCTATTCCATGGTTTAGTGGGGGTATAATGATAATCTGTCTATGTTGTCTCTCTACTGTTGTATACATTGCCTAGCCTCGTGATGAGGACAAATCCACCAACAAGCCATGGATTAACAATCTGCAGTCCTAGCGTTGATGCTTCATAACAATTCAGCAGAAAAATAGAAGGGGAGAAATGTAGTGGTATACGCTGGAAGGAACAAAGACAGAGCCTAGGTTCCTGCGAGACAGCTCAGTGGACTAAAGTGTCTGCTTAAGCAAGCTTAGGCAAAGTGCAGGGACCACAGTTCAATCCCCAGCACCACTCGCTGCACCAGCCCTGCCCACAGGGTGGGCTGGGCCAGCCAGGGTCCAGGCCTAGTGGCACACACCTGCAATCCCAGCGCTGGGGAGGCTGAAAGCAGGGGGATCACCATGAGTCTGAGCTGCGTACCAAGACCCTGTAGCAACCAAATACTTTAAAAAAGAAGAGGAACAGAGCCTAGGAACAAGACTCACGAAACATGTCAAGCAGTGTTCATCCGGCAAGCTGGGATACAGAGAGCAACAAATTCCTGGAAGCACCTTGTCTGTACTCTGTTCCTTTAACTGGGATATTGCCAACTAATGATCTGCAAATTTACAGAGTAACGTTTACACCAAATTAGTTATGTGCATTCCTCAGCCTGTGTTTAGCCCTCAGTAACTGTGAGTTCCCTTGGTTCTGGGCTCACTTGGGGAGAGACTAATCTGAGGAAGACCTCTGAAGCTATATTCATCAGGTCTCGTCATTTCTTTCGGCTCTGGCTGATACCACACAACACCTCATCCCTAGGAGCACCCCTTCTCCCACGGCCCTGCCCCTCACAGGTCCTGGGAGCTGGTTTTGAACCCCACGTCCTGGCGCTGCTGTCACACACACCGTTCTCCAGTTTTCAGCTCCTCTGAACCCTGGCTGCGAACACCTCCCTCCCTGTGCTGGGGAGACCAGAGGGCTGTGAGTTCACTCCACCAGCCAGGCCACCCCTGGATGGCCTTTCCCTGCAAAGGCGCATCATGGGGTCGGGTGCTGTGTCCAGGAGGGGTCAGTCCCCTCAGAGCACAGACCCCAGATGCCGTGGCCCAATGGGATTCCGTCCTCATCTTCCTGTCACTCCTGGTGCCCTTGGGAGACTTCTCTGGCTGTCATTCCCAGGTGCCCACCTCCTGTTGTTCAAGAATGATTTTTATTTTAAGAGTGATTAGTGGGTGGGCCAGACAGCTCAGCGGATTAAAGCATCTGCTGAGGCAGACGCAGGGGCAGCACAGGCGGGGTCCTCAGGTGACAGAGGGCCAAGCCCGGGTCGCCCCACCCCCAGGCCTGCACCCACCCGCCCCCAGTAGGCAGCTGGGCACGTGCATTGTGAGCCTTGAGTGGCGCAGGAGTGACTCGGCTCTACTGAGGGAAATGTCCCGAGGCGACCGCCGAAGCACACTTGCAGAGTCCCCTGGGAATTCCCACAATCCTTGAGGTGACTGGAGCTGCCGCCTCCGCCCACAGCAGCAGCTCCTCCTTCCGGTGGGAGCCCAGTACCCAGCCTGAGCTCATGCGGGCAGAACCGGTCCTGCTCAGACCAGAACCCCGCCCCGCTGCCTCTGCCGGGCCAGGAGCACTGGCCTGGGCCTGCAGTGCACGGCAGCTGCCACTGGGTGGCGCAGTGCAGGAAACGCACCACAGACTCCAGTCCCAGGGGTGAAGTCCTGGAGAAAGCGGGATCTGACCCCCTAAAAGCCCTGGTCCTGGGCCGGCGAGATGGTTCAGTGGTCTAAAGCGCCTGCTTAGGAGGGCTCAGGCAACTGCGGGGACTGCAGTTCGATCCCCGGCACCACATGCTGCGCCAGCGCCACCACCAGGGCAGGCTGAGCCAGCCACAAAATGAATAAATAAAGAAACAAACAAACACAACAAGCAAACAAATAAATAAATAAATTT
>PVKN010014025.1:0-19499 GCA_004027915.1 Capromys pilorides | reverse complement strand
AGGGAGTGTGGTAGCAGGGCTTGGGGAAGGAGTGCCCTGGAGCAGTCCAGGCTGGTAAGACCAAGCAGGCAGCTGCCCAGCTGGTGCCTGGTCCTCAAGTGTCCTCATCTGTCTGTGTGCTGAGGGCACACAGCCCATCACCATCCTGGAGGGGAGTCTTTCCCAGCTGCACTGAGCCAGCACCTCAGGCGAGTTATGGCACAGAGCTTCGTGAAGGGAAAGAGGGGTCACACGCAGCTGGGGAAAGGTCTCACAGAGAAAAAGGACAAGCTGCCTGCTAGACTCCATAGAGAACCAGGTGCTCTAGGGCTGCCACTAGCTCACATGGCCCGTTCATCCTGGGGTGGGGTGGGGGGGGGGGGTGGGGAGACCCAACAGCCTGAGGTCCAGGCTTGACACGACTTTCCCAAGTCATAGGCCAAAAAAAGAGCTACCCGTAAAGCTCAGCTTTGTCTCCTGTCAAAGCAGAGAGTCGCTGATTTTCCAACACTCAATGTAGTCAGTCAGTATGCTCACCCTGGGGAAGAAACAGCAACCCAAGGAAGGCTACAGCCTGCTCAGTGCTGAGCCAGACCTGCAAGATGGACATGTTGCTCTCCCTTCAGGTAAAGGTAGCTGAGGTTTGAGAGATCTCAGTGTCACAGCTGCCATTCACGACATCAAGCTCAGGCCACATCAATGGGAAACAGCCCCGATCTCAGTCCCCAAATCCCCCAGCTCAGGCCAGGCCAGCTGGGGCAGCCCTGGGACCCCCTGTTCTGTCTCCAGCAGGCTCTACCCCATCCTCATCTCTACCTGTCCATCATCTCAATTCTTGCTCCCAAGGAAAACTTCATTTTCTGTCAGTTGAACCCTAAGGCTCCAGAATGTTGATCCTGGGTCTCGGCAGGGGCAGGCAGGGTGCAAGTACACAACCGATAAGCTCTCCTCAGTTCAGGGACACTCATTCCTGTGGGACAAGCCATCACCGCCCCCCACTGCCCATACCATACAGGCAGCAGACGAGGAGCCTCTCTACCAAGCAAGCACCACACTTCAGGACCTGGCTTTTACTGTGGGTAGAAAGAACCACCCAAGAAACTCGCGTGGCGGCTATAAGAGGGGTGATAGTTCCCCAAGCTGCAACAGTTACAGCTGAGCAAAAGTGCCTGCCACCGGCCATTTCTGCAGCTGGGACTCTGGGCCAGGAGACCTGGCGTGAGAAGCAGTGTTCATTTAATCCTGAGGACACAAAGGCTTTTTTAGAAGCACTGCTTGTGTAACCCTCACTGCAGGAAGTAGGGTTGAGCCCCTGGAAACTGAGGCCTGGACATTTAAGTGACTTGGTAAGGAACAAGTGTGGAGTTCAGACCCAAATTTCTAGCTACCAGACCAGTCCCGGCTCCCTCCTTGACACTCTCCCTCTGCTCAAGGACATGTGCCACCTGTGTGACAGCCACGGGCAGCACAGAAAACATTAAAAATGCCCTCAGATTTGGAACTGTCACTGCCATCACTCAGTGTCCGTGAGAAACTGCTACCAGGGACCCCCGATACTGAAATCTGTGATGCATAACTCCCTTACATAAAATGATGTCCTATTTGTGTGTAACCCACACACATCCTCCTGTGCACTTGATTCCTTAATACATTGTAAGTGCTATCTAACAGCTGCCACACTATGAGTTTTAGGGAATAATGACAAGGAAACAGTCTGTATTTGTTCAGGGCAGATGTAATTTTTTTTTCTGAATATTTTTGACCCTTGGTTGGTTTGCCTTGCAGATGAGGACACAGCAATATGGAGATAACGGTACTTTTCTGAACACTCTGCAACCATGAAAAGTATTAAACACCTGGAAAGTAGCTTTTATGTCCCTTGGTGTGAGCTGCCCTGCTTGTAATGTATGAGACCTTTCTACCAGGACAACATAGGTGCCTCCTTGGCCAGACATCACCACCCTGCTGGGCACTCGGCTGCCCCTGAACACCTGTCCCTGCACTGAGAAGCCTGCCAGCCTTCAGGGAGGTCTGCTCCCCATGGCGGAGGCCTCTGTGCCATGAGGTTTCCATGGGTGTGGCACTTGCCAATTTCCCTTTTAGCACCACTACCAGAGCCGACTCATTGCCCTGGAATAACTTCAAGTGTATCCCACAGGCCCCAGGGGAGGGCAGGCCAGGCACCAAGCCAGGGCCAGTCTCAGCGCACAGAGGCAGCCAGAGAACGGAAGAAAGAGACTGAGAGAATAGGAAACAGAGGGGAGGAGCCAATGGCAAAGAAAGTGACAGAAGGCAAGGGAGACCGAAAGGGTGACCAACAGAGGGACAGAGAATGACCGAGACACTGAGGGTGGATGACACAGAGACAGAGAATAGAGTGAGAAGCAGTATGACAGAGACATGAGAAGACACAAGGACAGAGACTGAATGAAAGAAATGGAATGACAGGGATATACAGACAGACAGGCAGGCAGGCAGGCAATGTGACAGAGGCTACAATACAGTCGGACAGAGACAGAGGAGGTAGGAACAGCCTCCCAGACACAGGGAGAGCATGACAGGGGTGGGGGTGACAGATTTAGGGGTCTCACAAGCCAGGCAGGAAGGTTACAAGGACAGCATTCTACCCGTGCTATATACCACCACTCCCCCCACCCCAGTGCCTGCATAGCCTGCTCATCACACTCACTGCCCTGCCCTGCCCTGCCAGACCCCCGGAAGGCAGCCCACTCCCACTGACCAGCCCCTGAGCTCTGTTAAGCTGTGCACCCACGTATGTCTATGAGCACATGTGGACTAACTTGTCTGCACATGCCAGAGGCATGCGGGCCAGAACTCGCACACGCACGTGCAGCAAGCCCAAGGCCCACGGGGCCTCCTCCTCTCGCAGCCCTCGCCCTTGAGGGATGGCTTGCTGGGGCTGGGGCACAGCACAGAAGGGACAGGGCAGAGACAGGTGCTATGAGGGTAGAGGGGGCTGAGTGCTTTACACAAACTCGATGGCCTAGAGCGACTTAAGGCACCACCCCAGGATGGCCCGGCTCAGCCTGTAGGGCCATGCCTGCAGCTGCAGCCCACAGCCCTGAGTGGCAGGTGCTCAGACTAGATAGACACATGGATGGCCGAGGGTCTTGTTAGAAAGCCTGCTGCCCACCACCACCAGGCAGCCACCTGCCCAGCAGCGAACACTGACCTCCAATCTGCCAGTTTTCACTCAAGTCATTTTTGCATACACACTGTGCTCACATACAAGTGCAGGCAAACACACATACTTGCCCTGACCTTGCCAACAAAGCCCATGTCCCCAGCATGGAAACTGCCTATAGGATCCCAATCTCAGCCCTGCTCTTGCCTCTGAACACCCCAAGCCTCACAAACCTCCCTGAGCCAGGCATGGAGTCACACAAAGCAAGCGTCCTGGGCGCGTGTGGGTTCTCCAGGCCCACACAGCCTGCCTTACACCCTGCAAGGTCAAGGTCTCCCCCTCAGGCTCTGACCCACAGGCCCATCTGCAGCCCTTAGAGATGGGATGGGCCAGCAGCGGGCTGGATGGTAGTGCCGCTATCAAACACCTCAGGTCATGGGGCCGGCGAGACGGTTCAGTGGTCTAAAGCGCCTGCTTAGGAGGGCTCAGGCAACTGCGGGGACTGCAGTTCGATCCCCGGCACCACATACTGCGCCAGCGCCACCACCAGGGCAGGCTGAGCCAGCCACAAAATGAATAAATAAAGAAACAAACAAACACAACAAGCAAACAAATAAATAAATAAAATTTAAAAAAAACACCTCAGGTCAGCACCTCCTGGGGAGCAGCTTCTGTGCCGGACCCTTTAACTGCCCCAGGGCACCAATCTACTAGGTCTCAGCATTCTGAGAAGGCTGCTGGCTTGCTGTCATCACGCAGTTGGTAGGTGCCTGGGCACAGCTTCCACCCTGGCATTGTTCAAATCCCAAGGGTGCAATCTCTGTTGTTGTTGCCACTTTTAAACCGTTTTACTTTTTCAGGTTTTGATGCATAATAATTGTACATATTTATGAGCTGTTCTGATTGAAGTATTCAATCAAGTCATTAGCATATTCATCACCTTAAGCTTTTATCGCTTCTTTATAATGTGTATTCAAAATCCCCTCCTCTAACTTCCTTGGGAGATCCACTGCATCACTGTTAACCATCCTAGGCCTGGTTGCTGAATAACTAAACTCCCTTAAATACCAAAGTCCCAAACTCACAGAGCTGGGAGTTATGGGCAGCAGTGAAGCACCTCTGAGCAGGTTTGTGCATAGAGATGCGTGTTCTCCGCTGACCCACTGCGAAGTGTCCTGCTGGTTCTGGTGCAGTCATGTGTCACTGTGAGACTGTGCATGCGTGTGAGGGCTGACAGTGCATTTACCAGAAGGCGTGTGTGATGGGTGTGTGTGTGTGTCAGATTGAGCGTTGTGTATGAGTCACTGCAGATAACACCCGAGAGTGGCTGTGCCTAACAGATGTGTGTAAATGTGTGCGTGTACATGAGTATAGATGTGTGCATGGCTGTGAGTAGGAGGAATGTATGTGGGTGTGCATGTATGAGGTGGTGCATGATAAGCATGTACGTGCACATGGCTGAGTGGGCAAGAAACATATATAAATATATGAACAGGCATATATGTGATAGGTGTAAGTGTACACGCATGTGGCTGAGTGTGTGAGGGATGTGTGTAAGTGTAAGTATGTGTGCTTATGGTGACAGGGTGTGTGTGTGTATGGTGCAAGCATGTGTTTATGTGAGTGTCTATGGTGTTTATGATACATGGGTGTCTACAGTGTGTGTGAGGGGTGTGTCAGTGCTGTGTGTGTGTGTGTGTGTGTGTGTGTGTATGTGTGACACACAAGCACATCTTCCAGGAGTGTGGGTCCAGCCTGGCGCAACAGACTCAAGAAGGCCTCTCTGGGCAGCGGCAAGGCATGGTCACTGAGGATGGTGATTTTCGGGCCCTAGAAGTTCCAGCCTCAGCAGAGAATCCATTTTAGTAACAAGAGTAATGGAATGGCATGGCAAATTATAGTGTCTGACCAAATAAATTCTTCCTTTCATTTTATGTTTTGTTTGGATGGGAGCTTTAAACCTCATCCCAAGCATACTCACTAAGTGCTTACTGCATGGATTTGGCTGTAATTAATATGAATTTAACTTTCTTTTCTTTCCCAACGCACTGAGCTGGAGGAGAGCCGGGGTAGGGCATATTCCTCAGGGCTGTGGGCTGGGTGAAGGTTTAAGAGCTTCGAAGACCTGTGTAAGCTGTGAGGGCAAAAAGGAGAGGAAAAATATAAAACCTTTAATTGCTGCTTCCCAAAGTAACCTCAGTTCTCCTGTAATAAGCTTATGCCAGATTATAATTCTTTTCACAGACGAGGGGAAAAAAATGATGTCAGTTTCTATAGGCAACGTATTTTCCAGGCTCCACCCTCGGTGTCTGTCTGTGTTGAAGGCTGACACACCTTGGGGAAAAGGATGCTGGCAAGGAGTTGGTTGGACTCGCAGCTACCTTCTCCTGGAGAGGGGAGACCTCCAGGCTGAAGAAGAAACACTCCCTCTACCAGCCAGCTGGCCGGGTGCATGACCCAGCAGGATCCCGGCATGTGTGAGACGGGAGGGGGCGGGGTCAGGGGACCTGGGGTTCTCCAAGCCTTAAAGAAGTCTGTGGGCCTTTGGATCTGGCTCCTCACACTCTTAAATTAGTTCATTCTCTAAAATGTGGTGAAATACAGAGAACATAAAATTTACCACTGTAACCATATTCTCAGTCTAAAGTCTAATGGAATCAAGTACATTCACATGGCTGTGTAACCATTACATCAGCTACCTCTGTAAATTCATCTCCACACCTGAAATTCTGTCCCCATGCTAACTCCTCATTCTCCCTTTCTCCTGTCTCTGGCAGCCACCAGCCCTTTGGTCTCTGAACATTTTGGTTACTCTGGATAGTTTACATAAGTGTAGCCATACCATGTGTATCCTTTTGTCACTGGCTTATTACACTCTGCACCATGTCCCGGCTTACCTGTGTTGGTGCACGGCTTCCTTTCCTTTTTTAAAAAATGTATTTGATTGTTGCAGGATCTCACTACACAGCTCGAACTCATGGTGATCCTCCTGCTTTCAGCCTCCCCAGCAATTATATTACAGTTGTGCATCATTACACTTGAACTCTGTGGCCAGTTCAGCCTGTCCTGGGGACAGGGCTGGCGCAGCATGTGGTACCAGGGATCGAACCCATTCCAGCACTTGCCTAAGCAGGCGCTTTAGTCCACTGAGCCATCTCACTGGCCCCAAGTCTTCCTTCCTCTTCAGGACAGTGTGACTCCACTGTATCTACCCGCCACATTTTATGTATCCATTCATCCCTCAGTGAATACTTGAGTTTCTCCTGCCTTTTGGCTACCATGAAAAATGCCAGTATGGATATGGTGTGCAGAGACCTCTTCGCTTTGCATTCTCCGTGGTGCACGCCTAGAAGCAGCACTGCTGGATCCCATGGTAATTCTACACTTGGTTTCTCTCAGGAGCCGCCATGCTGTTTTCCAAAGCAGTGGCACCATCTTCTGTTTGCCCCAGCAATACACAGTTCCAACTTCTCCCCATCCCTGCCAGCACTTGTTACATGTCCTGGGTTTTTCAAACAGTAAGCAGAAGTCCTGCCCAGAGAGATTGGGCTTGCTGCGTAACAGGAGCTCAACTCTGGGCAGTGATGGCTCCTGTCCTGAAAGGAGACAGCAACAGGGTCCCAGCGGCATGATCACAGGTATGCATATCTGAGCTGGCTCAGGACGTCATCCTCTGAGCACTCATCCATCACTGATGCAGTCAAGAAGCTGTTGGTGTAGACAGTGCCAAGTACTGCAGGTCCTTAGGAGTCCCCACAGGGAGAGCAAGCCAGTGGGGCCCACTTGCCCTGGAAGCCACACGTGTGGCTGAAATGTCAGGAGACAGCTGTCAGGGCAGGAACACCCCAGCAATGGAGGGGAGGACAGAGGAAAGGGGAGCTCGGGAGACTACCTGAGTGGCTCGGACTGGGCTTCACGTTCTCGCTGCGAGTGATAACCGAGAGGCTCAGCTGCCTGCTTCTCAAAGGAGCAGGAAGCCTGGAGCACAAAGGCTTTGGAGTCCAATAGGCCTGGGTGCGAACCACGTCCCCACCTGTGTGACTGGAGTGCCTACCCCAGGGTCTCAGGTCCTTAACATATAAAACAGAGATGCAAAGGAATGTCATCTTTTGCAGGGATAAGATGCTAATGTCGACGCTAGAGACAGAACACTTCACTGGCCCGATTCACCCTGTCCCTAGCAGGGCGCAGGCAACAGAGGGGGAGCCGCTTCGTGGAGAGTCCAGCTCAAGGGACGCCTCTGTGTGGAGACGCACACTGCCTTCCAAAGCATACAGCCAGGGAGAGGAGGTGGCAGCTGCCACCAGAGACCTGAGTGCATGAAGACTGAAGGTGGAGTGAAAACTCCAGCAGGGCCCGGCCCAGGAGCAGGAGCCAAGGAAGCGGACGAGAGTGTCGACCCACCCACCAGGCGCCGGCGCACTCAACTGCTCTACCCTCAGCTCTGGCCCTCGCTCCAGCACTTGGCTGCTTCCATGTCTCAGTGCTCTTTCTCTCCTCTAGGGTGGATATGTGAAGTCTGAGTGTGCAGATACACAGCGGCCTTCCGCTCTCCTCCCCCACCCCTACGGCTGGCTGCAGGCCTCGGCAGCTGTCTCTGGAGTGGCCTGGCTACAGCCCAAGGCTCTGCTCTGTCATAACAAAGACAGCAGCTTCCCATCGTGCCAAGCAGCGAGGGCCTAGTGGTCTCACCCTAGGTATCCTGTCCCTTGCTGGGACACTGCTGGGCCGCAGCTCGTTTGCAAAGCTCTGAGCAGGCCAGGCTTGTGTGGGGACATCTGTGAACCAGCAGAGACAGGAAGGACAGTCAGTGTCCTCTGATCCTTGCCTGGTTATCCAAACATCCCCGGCTGAGGGGAGACAGAGCACAGCAAGGTGGTGGAGAGACAAGTCGTCAGGACTGTGTGCGGCAGGACTCTGCTGTCTGCAGGAAGCAGAAGCCGGCAAGAGGGCAACCACAGGAGGCTTCTGGGAGGGGCAGCAAGAAAGGAACAAGAATGGGTCACAGCCACAAGCACTGCTTCAGGGCAGGACGGGAGGGGCTGAGGAGGTATGTGGAGCCCCGCCCTGCTCAGGCTTTGCTTTGGAACACCTCCTCCCTGGAGCAGCCTGCAGCCAAGCATGGACCACAGGCACAGGAGAGTTCCTTACTGCACTGGCAAGGGCCCTGGCCAGAGGCAAGAGCTCACGGGTCACTCTGAAGGGCAGCTTTGCCATCTCTGTGCCCCGGCACACACAGGCATAAGATCCAGAGCTGAGAGGGCAGCCTGTTGACCACTGGCTTCCTGGAGGAGAGAGGACAGACCTAAGAGAGAGAGAGAGAGAGGCTTCACACCCTCCTCATGGAAATAGGAAATGGCCCAGGCACCACCCTGAACAGCCACTTACAGAGGGAGTGGGGGAACAGATGACAAGATGAGATGACAATAGTTTATGTCATGGGGCACTACCCTTACCACCCTTGTCTCAGAGCTCAGGGGAAAGACAAATTATTTTCTTGCTGCCTTTGTCACCTCCCCCGTATGACAGCCTGCCACTCCCCCTGACTTGCTTGTCTTGTCGCCTCCCATCTGGTGTGTGAGGAAGGATAAATGACTTAACTTCTCTGAACCTAGGGTCTACAGGTTGCGTCCTTACTGTTCCACTGCTAGAGAGACTCCTGAAGTCACTGCCCAAGACAGACAGATTTCCAGCGCTAATCAATCAGAAAGGCCAGAGTTGTTTTTTTATTGATTTATTAAGTGGAGGTAACTCTCCACAAAATTCCATTAGTTAATAAACTCCCTTTGTGCTCACAAGATATGGGTAATTTTTATCTGTGCAGGATTTTGCAGAAATAGGGAAGCAACACAGAAAGCTAAGCACCACCGTACAGGTCAGTCCTTCCATGGGGACAGAAAGGAAAGCTGCCCACCTGCCCTCATTGTTGGCTCTGTCACCCTCTCTGTTTATTGGCATCCTGCGGTCCTTGGCCCCCAGACCATGCACACACTCCCAGGAGGAGGGGTCTCCATTCACCCACCAACCCCTCTGGGTCTCAGGGAGGCCTGTCTGTCCCCTCACAGGCCATAGTCAGCACTCTACGTCGTGCCTCCCAGTACCAGGCATAGCACAGATGTCCCCAGGCCACCAACTCCAGGGTGCTCACAAGTCCAACAGTAAAGCTGCTGTAAACAGTGATCAAAAAGGATGTCACACTTGTGGGTTCTTCCTTTCCCCTGGTAGCTCCAGACCAAAGGCTCCCTGGAGTTAAGTCAAGCTTCAGCCACCGAGGAGCAAGAAGTGCCCCTCCCTGCCTACCCTACACCTGTGTCCCCCAGAAACACAGGTGAATTTAATGATGGCAGGGCCCCCCTCCAACCCCACACAGTTCCACTCCCTCCCCCAACCCACACAGCTAAATTTATAGATTTGGGATTGCTGTAAATTATAATGTAATTATACAGTGCCTGGGTAGCTCCCCACAGCAGAAATTAAAAAGCAATTCAGGTAAATGATCTTTAGCTATAGTGGAGCATCCCTGCAGAACTCATTAAGTCCAGGGACCAAACAGCATACCAAAGACAGCGTGCAGCTGATGCATGTCAAACACAGCCACCTCCCAGGAGGCCCGAAGCCCGCCCTTAACTCTGTGTACCTGCACAGGTGGCTCCCTCGACACCTTCTCTGCCTGCCACTCCGAGACCACCTGTGCCCCTGGGAAGGGGGGGGGGCAGCTGGAGGTGCCAGCAGGATGGGCAAAGGTGGATTCAGAGTGACTTTAAGATGGATTCAGGTTGTGCATACAGTCAGAAAATTAGCCCTTTCTGTTACATTTGTATCATTTCTTCTGAAACTTTGAATTAATTTTCTCTCTTTTTTTCATGTATTTGGCACAGTGTCTCCCTGTGCAGCTTGGACTCAGAGTGATGCTCTTGTTTTCAGCCTCCCTAGCACTGGGACTACAGGTGCGCACCACCACACCCGATCTCAATGGCCGGCTCAGCACTCCCAAAGATGTGGCCGGCACAGCATGTGATGCTGGGAATCTAACCCCAGACCCTGCACTTGCCCAAGCAGGGCTTAGTCTGCTGAGCTATCTCACCAGCCCTAATTTTCTCTGTGTTTGTTTTGCATTGCCTTTTAGCTGAATTTATCAATGGAAAAGGAAAGCACCACACAGGCAGAAAGAACTAGAAATACTGTCTAGGAATATGTGGCAGGTGCTCAACCTTGGGAAGCAGGAGGAAGACAGATGATGTCTGCAGGGCTACTCTGTGTTCATCCAGTCTTTAACTATTTGAATCATCAGACAAGAGAGTACATAGGTCACCTGCAGAAGCATTTCCATCTGCTGCTCTTACGCAGCAGCACGCAAGGGGCAGGCCAGCATCAGCACCCTCACTGTGGCAGCTGTATGAAGGGGCCCTGTGAGGGTCAGGTGTTGGGGTACACAAAGGTCTTACAGCCACAGTGTCCCCCAGCATACTTCTTAACATGCTTTAGAGAAGACCAATCTGTCTTCGTGCCTAGAGCCACAGTGCGCACCCTACTGGAGAGCGCCGTGAGCACTGCCATTGCACGCTGCTGGAGCGGTAGCGTGCCAGAGGGCTGCTAGGCCCCTCCAACATGACTGTGAATCTGCTATGTGCCAGGCACTACTTCAACAGCGTCACAGAGAACAGCCCGTGTCGCCCCTTCAGTCATCCCTGCATCTTAGGGTGCTCTGCAAGTAGAGATGCTACACCCCTTGGACAGCCAAGTCGCCAGCTACAGTCCCAGCCAGCTGTCACTGGAGGAACATGAAGACACTCGGCTCCCCTGCCCCTGGCAGGCTCAGGGCACAGGCTCAGGCAATGCTGTATCAGCTTGGTTGGGAAGAAGTAGGGAAAAGGTCTGCCTAAGCGGTCCAAGCAGCTCTCCATGCACAGGCACCTGCGCTGCATTTGTCAGAAAGGAGGCCGGAAGGGGCACGGGCATTCATCCCCAAGAATGGGTCGTTTCTTCCTCTTTTCCTCCTTGGCAAGGGTGGGCCTAGGCCCTGATGCAGGACCCTGACATGCAGGTACAGGCAGGAGGGAGGCTGGCAGGCTCCCTCTCCAAAGCTGTGACCCTTCTCAGTCACCCATCAACACCCGGGCCATCTGCCGCTCCTTCCATAGCGAAATTTCTCTCATCCACCCCTCAGCTAAGCCACAAGCAAGGCCATCCCTAATTTGGACATGCCTTGCCCAACATGAAGACAAAACAGGAAAACATCACACGCCACACTTTCTCTGCCCAGGGAAGTCAGAGGACAATTAACCCGCCCCAGCAGGTTTGCACCTTCTCTAACATGCACACAGATACCTCAAGAAAACTGTTCCTGTCACGTGACAGTGGCTAAAGTTCAGCCAGCCATCCCCAAAACAGATAGGAGCAAACGATTCTGGGCTGGCGTCCTGGGCCCTGAGGACGCTTTTTCCATTTCCTGGGGAGGGGTGCTTCCATCTTGGCAAAGCACCCAAAACCACGACGAGGCCACACACTAACTACTGCGTCGACACATGGCAATCCCTTTGACACGCCTCTTGGTCACCAGCAGATTGAGCAAACGTGTACTTAGGCCACCTCAGCAAATTGCTCCTTGGCCACGGAGGAATACACACCCGGCTGGAAAAGAGTACTCCTCGGAGCCCCTGCGCTGCAGAGTGGGTCATCCCCGTATCCCTGCCTGCTCCGTGGTCCACTGGGATACTTGACTGTTTAAGAAAAACTCAGGGCCCTTCCAACTAGAAAGAGATGCTGCCTCTCCAAGCCCACACCCTTCGCTTCTGCCCTGAAGTTTTGGCTACTACGTAGAACTCTCACAAAGAAAAGAAAACACAACACGCACAGCGCATCCGGCACATGCATCTGTCTGTGGCGGCCCAGTCTCCAAAGGGTGTCCCAACAACCCCACATCACAAATAGCCTACCTGGGGGTGCCAAGGCAGGGTCCTGGGCCAGGCCCCACCAGGGAGAGCCCAGGGCAGCTCCCTCCGGGTACAGCTACGCTTCTTCTCGCTTCTCTTTGCCTGTGACGTTCTGGCTGGGAGGGGGGTGGGGACTAATGCTTACCAGCTGGCTCTGGCTCGGTGCTTTAACCCTCTCGGGCTCCTGGGAGCTCTGGCATCCAGCCAGGATCAAAGCGCACAGTCCCCCAGCCCCCAGCCTAGGGCGGTGAAGGCAGCAGATATGAGGGCGATGGCTGAGAGTTTAGGGTAGATGCAAATGTATAACCGAGGAGGACAGAGTGACCCCACGACCCTAATTCTCTGAGAGCAAGAAGAAACCCAGGCTCAACCAAGAGAAAGCCTAGTAGTGGGCAGATGACCAGCTGGAAACTTTCACCTGCCACTGTCAACCCCAGTCTTTCTAGGACAGGATGCTTCCGGAGATTCCGCTAGAGGAAGTCTTTCCCAGCAAAACGGCCAGGAGTCACCAGGTCCACACAGTCTCAGCTGCCAGCCACCCTCAGCCTCTGTTCACAAGCTGTTCTCTATGACCCACTTGTTAGCTCAGTCATTCTTCAAGACCCAGCTCAGGCACACCTGCTACCGGAAGACTTCCTTGCCTCTCCTCCCCTAGGAGCAAAAAGTGTCGGGAAACAATCTTCCTCGGGAGTCCTTGCAGCACCGAGATGCTGTCCATGGGGTTATCGATCCCTCATGGCTGGTGAATTTCTTGTTGTATGGTGGGGGTATGTGCCATAGCACAGGAACGGGAACTGGTGAGTGCCTATAGCCAAGACCCTCAAAAATAAAGCTCATGTCATACAATTCTCTGCTCCAACTACTGTCAAAGAACAGCAAAAGGAGAGAAATATGGAGTAGATGGAAAACTGAAACAGTGGTAGACCACTTGTGTAACATGTAGAAGGCCTAGGTTTGATCTCCAGTGTTCCAGAAAGATGGAGAAGGGAGCGGAAAGGAAGGGAGGGGAAAAGAAGAGAGGGAAGGGGTAGGAAAAGAGAGGCGAGAAAAATAAGTAACCAGAATACACAACTCTACCCATGGCAGCCAGGAACATAGCAAGAGTTAAAAAGCTCTGAAGCCCCAAACTGGGCCAAAAGGCCTTGCTTTAAGTAGCACGCAACAGAAGCATGCCTCAGGCCACGCTTTTCCAGAACACAGACAGACAGTGGGTGTACATTACTAACAGCTGGGGCTCCTTCTCTTGCGGGAGGAGGCAATCAGCAGGAGGTAAAGAGGGCAGCCACACTGTAAGGAAGAAATAACCCATGTAGAACTCAAACAGAATCAAGTTCAAACCTTGGCTACATCCCTTACCAGCCGGGTGGCCCTGGCAGTATGCTAACCAGTAGGCCTTCCATAAACATCCAAATACATTTTGAATTAAACAGAATTGACTGACTGGATTTGGTCTGGAAGGAGTCTTGGGATTTGAAGAGGCACAGCAACTGGGGGAGATACTTGGAGGGTCCCTACACAATAGTTTGCAGTGCTTGACAACTCAGAAAGCTCCCCGTGTTTAGAGTCTGGGCTATGGGTATGGGAGGGGGCAGGGGGCAGGCAACCGGGGAGAGAAAGACTCTCTATGCTGCTGGATGCTGGTGGTCCTGTAGAAAGAGACCCAGAGTTTCCTCTGGTTGCACCAGCCTCCATCTCAGCCTCACCATCTGGACCCAGCAGCACAGGAGCCTGGCCTGGCTCAGGTCCACCTGAGTCACAGCTTTGTCTGCACAAAGTGCAGCAGCCTGGGCCCTAGACATCTCCACCCAGCTAAAGAGGTCAGCACACATCAATGGATGCTGCTGCAGGTCACCGGCGCCATCATATTCCTCCCTGGGGGTGCGTAAGAAGACACACTTCTTGACTTCCCAGATAGAGAACAAAAACCATGACAGGATGCATTGACCACCATGATATCAGGCTGCCCCTGCACACAGCTCCAAGCTTGGAGGAGACACTGCCTTACCATGGGGGTGGATCTAGGGCTCCTTTGAGTTTCCTGGCTCCTTCCACCATCTCTGCCAGAGGCCCCAGCCAGGGTAAGAGCAGCTCTGAGCTCCCCTGGGTATAGGCATGGGGCCAAAGATCACAGGAACCAAGAGAGGATGCAGAAGGGCAGAGGAGAGAGGGGAACACAGGCTTTGGGCCCAAAATGTTGCTTACTTACAGTAATTTAGGAAACCCGTGTGCAACAATAGGGCAACCAGGCCACAAGAAAGCAAATCCATGGGGTCCTCAGGAGGCCCAACCCTCTGGCCATGGCTCCTGGACCTCAGGCAGTCTGGTGCACGGATCGCTTGAGCTCTTCCCATACATGTAAGAGGCTGGTGATGTTGTTCCCTTGGGTGGGTGATGGCACCCAGTCCAGGGCACACGAAACTGAGGGTAGGGAGAAGGCAGAAGGAGCTCCTGGGCTAAGAGGGAACACAGGGCCCAGGATCAGCTTCCGATGCAGCTCCTATAAGCACCCACCCATCCATCATGAAGCTGGAAGCCCAGGGAGCCACGCATGACCTCCAACTGTCCTCATGGGTCTCAGCTTTGCTTACTGCCCCCGGGTCACACCCAGTCATCCCTCCAACTGCCAGCTGCACTGACTTCAATGAACTCTGGCTCAACACCAAGTGCAGAATTCATGCTTCTGGGAAACGTCACTGTTCCACAGTTGGGGACACCCCTGCCTTGTGTCACTCACACTGCCTCTGCCTCACTGACTGCAAGGTAGCTGAAGCAAGGCACAGTAACTAGGGAGCCCTCCAAGAAGCAGAAGAGGCAGAGCAGACACTCTGAAAGAGACGCTCGTGAGGGCCATGTGGAAGCAACGACATAAGGCCAAAGAGGCGGGCCAGGTTCACGTGTGCCACAGTCAGTAGTGGCACAGGGGCTCCTGGAGCCACAGCAGGCAGCTGAGCAGGGCACGAGCAGCATGGACTCTTGGTCAATGGGCAAGGGGGGAGCAAAGGAGCTGATGGGGCAGATGGCCCGGCCCGCAAGGTACCAAGTCAGGCTTAACTCCACTCTAACCCCCAAATTTTGGACAGGGTCAGTCGGTGGCGCAGTGTGATTTGTGTCACCTGCTCCGGGCGAGCTGCAGCACCATAAAAGGCTGAGGTACTTTCTCTCCCTGGCTTCACTGTGTCCTTTTATGAGTAAACATTCCTAGATAAAGACTTACTGTCTGCAGAGACCCCTTTATACCCCAAAGGTAAGAGTTTAAGTGGCCCAAAAACTGTCATTACTTATCTTTACAATGGCCTCCAGGGCCAGCTCAATGGCAGACATTCAAGCCACTGTATATATTTTCAGTGACTAGTTATAGATCAGAGTCTGGGGTCTCAGCTACTCTAAAAGACCCAGGTGGGAGAACTTTGGCTGCCCCTCCCCCCCTCCATCCAGGGCTCTTCTTTTTTTTTTTGTGGTACTGGGGATTAAACTCACAACCTTGGTGCTTGCCAGGTAGGCACTTAAGCCGTTGAGCTATATCCCCAGCCAATCCAGGGCTCTTCTGACATCCATGATCCTTAGGAAGGCAAGAAACACACCTGTGCCTCCTAGAACATGCTGAGGGCATCTCAGGAACCTCAGGCCACCTCCGGCCACGTTTTCTAAGCAATCACCTCTGTCCTCTGTCCTCCTAGCCTCTGTTCTCCTAACCTCCATCCTAGGAAATCCTGCTCTCAGCAGAGTCTGATAAACTCATTTCAAACCAGGGACCAACATCTGACAACAGCCAGCCATTTTTCTCCTTCCCGGGAAGTATCCACATGTCCCAGCCATATTCCAAAGCTATTGGAAGTGATCTTAACTGACAAAGCCCTGCACAGAACACAGAAAAGGGTTCCTAAAGTCCTGGAAAGCCAGGCCCACCAACGAGTAGTACTTTGATCTTGGTGTGGCACATGTTATCAGTTCCCGCTCAGACCCCCAACCCAAGGGCTCCCCCACTTGCCGCCCCCATCACATGTGGTTAATTGTCAAAGGGTCTGCTTTGCAAAGGTTAAAAATAAAAGGAAAAAACGTGCATCTTCCCTAGATCAGGGCACAAACTTCCCAGGGCAGGGTGGGGTCTTCTCAGGACCAACCCAGTTCCTGGTTGAGGCCAAAACTGCACACACACAAGAAAGTCAAGAGGGGGTGGAGAAGATGGCAGAGTGGGCGAGGGCTGGAGAGGGCCAGGGGACAAGGAACCAAGTGCAGCAGCAGCATCTGCAAGGCCAGCCCTGTCAAGAGGATGGGCCTGCAGACCAGCGAGGGTGCCATCTGCCCAGGAGCCATCCAGTTGGCAGATTCAGTCTAACCACAGGGCTTCACACACACACACACACACACACACACACACACACACACCCCGCCAAGACACAGCCCCACCGAGGGGTCTGGGCTGCTCTGCTGTGTGCAGCTGGGACGTTTCTGAGACACGGCACTCAAGGACACGTGGCAGCCATGGACACAGACCACGGGGCCACGTGGTGTTCAGTCACTCCTCTCCCACTCTGGGGAAGCACTTTCAAAGGCTTCTCTGGCTCCTCCCAGCCCCAGAGCAACAAAACTCAGAGAGCTGCAGGGCAGTGAAGCACTGGCTCTGGGTTGGGGGGTTGGCTTTGTGTTTTCAGTTCCCAGAACACTCTGATCCCTCCTTGGGGACACATGTACAGAAAACATGTGCGACCACCCACAGCTCCACAAGGACCCATCCTCTGAGTTCACCGGGCTGAGGCACCAAAGCACTATGCTCAGGGACACACAGGGGCTTCGCAGACCCTCGCACAGGCATCCTCTGGGACCTCACAGCACTAGGGGACCACAGGGCTATGCTCTACCCCCAGCTCCAGCTCAGCGTTCTTCCCCCGATAAAGGCATCATAGCCAGCTGCACGCCTCCCTGGTGCCTGGCGGACATGGGAAGGACAGAAGCCCTGCACCTGCCTTCCTCGCTCATCACCCACCTGGGAGCAGAGGAAGGACTCGTGCCTGGGACGGGGACGTGAGCAACTTAGAGCCACTGCTTCCCAGACATGCTGCTTGAACCCAAGGACAACTGCTTCCTCCCCTGGGAAGTCACGACTGCTCTCACATGAAAGTCAAGGACACCGGGAGCTGGCCTAGCTCCCACAGTCAGCCCAGAGTGCAGGACATTTGCTTCGCGGGGTCCCGGTCAGCACCTCCTAGTGGACCCCGAGTCCCTGACACAGCATAGGGACCGGGCCAGGGTAGGTCTACGTGACATTCCATGATACACAGGTGGTGGGAGTCAGCTCCCAAGCCTGTGGCTGGCTCTGGGGGACTTTCATCCCTGTCTGAAAGGAGGACTCAGTGTTCTGCATACCCAATGAGCACACCGGAGAGGCACTGGCTCTAAGGCCAGGGCTTCTATGCCTCGGTGAGGCGGTGCTGCCACAGCCCATGGTTCGCGCCAGCAGCCCCCCCAATTACTCTTCCCCACACAGCCCTGGATTCGAGCTCTGGATGGGGCCTCCCAACTCCCAGAAGCGCACCTGGCCTACGTATGCCCCACCCCACCGTTAAACTGACAGCATGTGCCTTCCCTGGAACCACAGCACTGCCTGGTGCACGAAGGGTCCTCCACAATCACCTGTGGACAGGAGGAGGTAAAGTAGTGGAGAAGAGAGGAAGGAGGAGGAAAGGGAGAAAGTAAGAAGAATGCTCTGGAAATCCAGCAGAGAAATCACAACACGTGCTTATGAGAGTAGAATATTTCCAGTCAATAGGCTGCTCGTTCGGAGCGTGACCCCTCACTCAGAGCCCTTCAGTGGCGCCCTGGACTACTGCAGTCCAAGTTCAGCTGCAAAGCATCCAAGGCATCCAGGGGAGCCCCAACTCCCTCTCCAGCTGCATCTCTGCCTTCACACCTCTGCACACATCCCTCTCTGGGGGGTCACTCCACCCTGCCCTCACAGTGCTTCCTCAACCCTGCAGGTCTCTGCTCACTCCCACGTCCCAGGAGCCTCCCCATGCACCAGCCCTGCATCACCTAAGGAACACTCCTAGGCCAGGCCACCCTTGGGAAGTTCTAGCATTTCCTCTCCAAGACTTCTCTGGCACTTTTCAGGGTGTTTGTGTGTGCTCTCTCAAAGAGACCAAAGGACAGGCAGGGAAAAGCTCTGGGCTCCCAAGGTGCAGCCCAAGAATGAGACCTAAGGGTGCCACTTGTACGGGGCCACAGCTCTGACTCTGCCACACTCCAGCGCATGACTCAAGGAGCTGAGCGTGAGCGCTCAGAAGCGCATACATACATGCCTGCACTTTCCTCCCTGCTCATCTCCCACCTCGGAGCAGAGGAAGGCGGTGGGGCAGAGGAAGGACCCTTACCTGGGGCCAGTGGTGCAGAGATCTGAGCAACATGGAGGCCCCACTTCCCAGACGTGCTGCTCGGACACAGGGAAAACTGCTTCCTCCTCTGGGAGAGGGATACAGGCCTGTGCCTCCCGACTTCCTGGAGAGGAGCTCCTGACCCACCCAGGGCCTAACATCTGGGACCTCACAAGGACAAGTAGACTTTACAGGCAGCAGCTAGCATTCAGCTGATGAGGAGGCATTGCCTGGGGTCGAGCCCAGAAAGCAGAGCTCAGCTTGTCCACCAGTGAGTCCAGCCCCCAGCTTCCCAGTGATGGCAGCCACGGACTCCACATGGTTGGGAGTCTGAGTGGATTTCTGTTATCAGCAACCAAGCATCCAACTCGGCTTCCATCCAGGCAGAGCTTCCTCCTTGCCAGCTAACTCCCGCCACCCTCCTGACTCCTCCTCACACATCCCAGGCATCTCGATTGGGGCTGCTCAGAAGGCCAGTGCCTGCCAGCCACCTTGCAGGGCTAGGGCCAGGGTAAGGCCACAGGAGCAGCAAGCGATCCCAGGAAGGGACAGGAGCAGGCGCACACCATAAGCCAGAGGCTCCCTTCCGGGCCACCCTGACTGATGCAGCCACTTTCTAGGGGGCAGGTGCGACCTGCCTGGCACTAGCCCACAACTGCAGACGAGAGCTGCTGGGGACATCAGGAAGCCTCTAATGCCTGGCACCGTGGGAAGGCCAGCCACACGGGTCCTCCTTTCCCAGACCCACCCTGTGGTCACCAAGGAGCCTAGGAGAGACGACCACCCTCTCTGTAGACCGGATGCCCCAAGGGCCCGCCCAAGCCCGACCTGCTCCTGCTCCACTGGGCCCTACAGTTGCATGCAGCAAGGTGGTCAAGGCCTGCCCTGAGCCCCAGCCCCTCCCAGAATAGTGTCATCTAGCTCCAGGACTCACTGAACCCCAGCTCTCCCGCACCCAGCCGCTGCTTGGCCCCCAGCCGCTGCTTGGCCCCCAGCACCATCAATCAATGCTTCGGAGAGTCCAGGAGAAGACGGAAGCTGGTGATAAAGGACTGGATTCAGATGGGGCTGATG
>PVKN010014024.1:0-19264 GCA_004027915.1 Capromys pilorides | reverse complement strand
TGTCCCTCTACTGAATTAGGATCTAGAGAAATATATTTTATCAGTACCTCTATTAAATGTTTTAAGAAAGCAGGGGCTTTCATCTTTCTCCTGATAAATAGCTGAAAATTTAAAATAATTAGAAGGCTTGGTTTTATTTCTTCTTAGACCTATACAAATACACACTGGAAAATGTCTCCTGTTTTAATCTCCTGCCTGGCTGTTAGGCCAGCAGGGGTCTTGGGTAGGGACGGCTTGGGCTCTAGTGGGAACTGGTTGTTCCCCTGGCCATCTATTTTCTGGTTGTTTAAGATTAACGATATGATATTTATCCCCAAATGTAATAGCAGCTTGGAATGCTGCCTGTCTCTTACTAGAGGTCAGCGTTTAAGAGTAACATTACATCTGCCTACAGTGTTAGTTCCACATGTTTTATTGAATACTACTTTGCTGTAGTAAATCCTGGGCTCTGGGTGAGGGATATGAGGATCCATGCATCTTCATGGGAGGAGGCTGACAAGACACAAAGGAGCACTGTGATTTCAGATGTCCGCAAGTGAGGTGAAGACTAAGACACTTGTTTAAAAAGATCACCGTGGCTGCCATGTGGAGGTTACAGTGTAGTGGGAAAGCAGGAGGCTAGAAGGTCCCCTTGGGCAGTAATGCGACTTCCGGAGCAAGGGGATAGTGTCTTGGACTAGGATGGTAGCTCTGGAGAGGGAGAGAAGTGGGTGGACTTGGAACCCTAAGTTTAGGAAGTAGAGCTTGTAGATAGGGCAGAAGAGAGTGAAGAAAAAAGAACCTGGCGCTTGGGCTGTAGCAGTTGGGCAGCTACTGGTGCATTAATTGAGGCTGAGAAGGCTAAAAGATGAACAGGGATTGGAGATGTGGGCATTAAAAGTTCTGGTTTTGCCAGGTGGTACTTGAGATGACCGTGAGGCACTCAGGTAGAGCCTGTAGTGGGCAAGACAGGATGAGATAAATTATGCGTGCGAGTTGTTGGTATGTAAGTGGTATCCAAGGACTGAGGAAATCACAGAGGCTCTAGATCTATTTTTGTTTGTTTGTTTATTTATTTATTTTTGCAGGACCAGGGTTCAAACTCACGACTTTGCCCTTGCCAGTCCGGCGCTTGTGCCATGGAGCTATCTCCCTGGCCCCCCTTAGGCTCTGGGTTTTAAAGTGATGGTTTTCAGCGGGAGACACTACTGCCCGCCTCCTTCTAGAGGGCACATGGCAGTGTCTGGGATACTTTTCGTTAGAGCTGAAGGAGGATTGCCCCTGGCCTGGACCGGTGGAGGGCAGGGATGCTGGTAAACACGTAAACAAGTTGTCTGACCCCAAATGTCAGTGGCACGGAGGTTAAGACGCCCCGTCCTAGAATGAGAAAAGAAAGATTTTTCAGTTCAGGGTCTGCACATGAAGAAGACCCTCCAGCAAAGAAGACCAAAGAACAACTTGAGGGGGAAGAGGGAAGCCCGAAGGATGTGGAGTCTTGAGAAGGGAGTGTGGAGCAGGAAGCATGCTCAGCCTTAATACACGCTTTAAAGAGGCTGAGTCATTTGAGGGCAGAGAGGGTGACTAATGGCTTAAGTGAAAGGGACACTCCTGATAGCCTTAAGTAGACCAGTTTCTATGGTTTGCCCAGGTCAGAAGATCCAGGGTGGAAGGTTGTTCTGATAGGTACTGCTTGCGAAATCATTTTCTTCCTGCTGAGAATCCCTTCCATAGGTAACTTGGTTAACCTATAACTTGGTTAACCTGCCGGCGGGTATTTTTACATTTATTTTATAGAAGGTGCGATACTGTTATTGATAGTTTCTTGGCGCAGCAGAGAAACAGGCAGAAGGAAGAAGGGAAAGGGGCTTTATTTTCTTTAAGGACATGGGAGACAATGTGGGGAAGGATGAGGAAATTTTCTCTCTCTCTCTAGATTAGACGAAGGGAGGCTGAGGCTTTCATGGCCTTTTGCCAAGGGCGGAGTTTGGAGGGGATGTTTAGATAGACCCGAGGGAGCTGACTGGGGGTGAATTATGTCCTGGGCTGAGTTGGAGAAGAAGGGGAGAGGTGGTCTTTTGTTTTAAGGGCATCCACCATATTAGATGACAACCATAATGATTTTAGTAATTCATACTAGGGCCTGAACCTATCAGTTATTACCCCAACCTTAGAGATGGTGGGAACTGAGGCACAGAGAGGCAGATTATTCTCCATGGCCAGGCAGCTGGTAGTGACTGGCAGAGCCAGGACTGAGACTTGAGAATTTCACCTGACTGAAGTTGAGAGAGTAGAGGCAGTGAACAGACATGTGTTTGAGAAGCCTTGTTAAAAACGGGGTCAGAGATGTCACAGGGACAGGAGGATGTTTGTGTGTCAATAGCAAAAATCCATGTGGAGGCTGGGAGGTGGGGGAGCTGAGGACCAAGGTCGGAGAGGAGTCTGACCCTGCTCAGAGCTTTGAACTTGTTACTGTGGAGACTGGAGCAAGGTTACCCCTGGGCTCAGCTTCTCTCCCACCTGCCCTCTGCTGGCCTCCAGAATGCAACACCTCTGCGTTCTGTGTTACTCCTTCTAAAAGAAGCAGGTCTAACGCTTCTAGAAACACTGTCCAGGCGTCTCCTATCCTAAGAGCAGCTTAGCTCTGCCCTCAGGAGCCAGAGCCCACCTTGTCACACACTGGCAACTTCCTGTCTGACTCTGTCATAGTCCTCAGCACAATCTCTGAGGCTGTTCCTTCATCGCAAACCACTCTCAGCTATCGCCAGCCGGGCTCTTTTAACTCAGGGGCTGGGTTTGCTCCTGTTCCCAAGAAAATGATCTTTTGTTCTTGACTCTTTCTCCTGCTTCTGTCTTGCCCAACTTCCTGTCTGCCTGGGTAGCAGTCACGTCCTTAGCCCTTTTCTGGTTCACAACTAGGTGAGGACCCTGTTGACTGCTGCTCTGACAGTGCGCTGTGCTTTGTAGTATTCTAGTCCTCTTCCTACCTGCACTTCTTTTTCCCTTCGATTCAGTGTCTTCAGTCCATGCTACAGTGTAACTTCCATCAAGCTAGGCCTCGCTCTTCTTGGTTATTTCCACGGTTTTGCTTAGTAATTACTTGCTAAATGAACAAATGTCTTGTTGACTGTTTCACAACCTAGTTGGTATGTGAGGTTTAATAAAAAACAGTGGATGTTTATATTTTTAAAAATTACAAAGAAAGATGCATTGCCATTTATCCCTTCTCAACAAACCCCTCCCTTGAGCACACCTAGTCCTATCATTTCGGCTACTTTGTGAAACATTCTGTTTGAATTATTTTTTTAGGGGAGATTTTATTTATTTATTTTTGCAGAACTGGTGACTAAACTCAGGTCCTTGTGTTTGCCAGGCAAGAGCTTATTCTACTGAGCTATTGCTCTAGCCCTGAGAGGTTTATTTTTTGTTTTTGCGTGCCAAGGACCGAACAGGGCTTTCAGCTTGCTAGGCAAGCATTCTACCACTGAGCCCAATCCCCAGCCCCTTGTGAAACACTCTGGAAGTCCTCTTTCGTGAGTGTCTTTAGCTGTGCTATTGTGACTGCTTTAACATCCCGAACTGATTCTAAACATTTCCCTTTTATGGTCTTTTTGACTTTTGGGAGAGCCAGAAGTCACAGAGTGCCAGCCCGGGTGAGTGAGGCGGAGGAGGGCACACTGTCATGTTCTCGCGAGTCTGCCTTTCTGTTGGCTGGCACTCGGCAGCAGCATTCAGCATGTTTTTCATCATACCTCATAAACAAAAGAAGACTTCCTGAATTGCTTCAGAAATTGGCAACAAAAAAGTAATAAATAAACAAACAAAGAAATTGGCAACAATAATGGGCTAAGTGCCTTTAATGTGGAGCCTATGGAGGGGGATTAATGA
This sequence comes from Capromys pilorides, assembly GCA_004027915.1. Taxonomy (NCBI): domain Eukaryota; kingdom Metazoa; phylum Chordata; class Mammalia; order Rodentia; family Capromyidae; genus Capromys; species Capromys pilorides. Next base: position 15,400 of record PVKN010014024.1, on the reverse strand, counting down.
CTGCGTGGCTTTTACAATAACACATTTGAAATGATTTAACAGTCACCATGTTTTTGATCACTCTGTGTGGCTCCGTATGTTGAGTTTAACCATTTGACTGCTAAGGAGCGCTATCGCGCTCCTCTTATGTTACTCCATAATGCGAAGAGTGCGATAGAAGCAGCCAAACGGTTAATATTTTATTCTGCTATGTGTACATTTCACTATAAATTATTTTTCACTATAAATTTTTTAAAGTTTAAAAAAAATCTTTATTTGGTGTAGGGTCTCTCTACACAGCTCAGACTCCTAGTGATCCTCCTGTCTTAGCCTCCTCAGCTCTGGCGTTACAGATGTGTGCCACCATGCCTGGTTTCAGTGGCTGGCTTGGCATGGGGCCAGCATGGCATGTGGTACCAGGGTTCAAACTCAGGTCCTTGTGCTTGCTAGGCAGACACTTTGACTGCTGAGCTATCCTCCCAGCCCCTTTACTATGAATTTTTGAAGTCTTATTGATTATTATTAAGCTTGAATATGTGTTATGCAAGTGTTTAATTCAGTCTCCCATTTTGTGGTCATTCATCTTAACTAAAAAGCAGTGTCCTAAACTTGTATATTATCCATTCTTCCTACTAGGATGGCTGATTTGGTTTTTTGTGAACCAACGGAGCTTTACAACATCTTGAATCAGGTCACAAAACTGTCCAGATTAATTGAACCCAACTATCTCTGTTTATTTGGTAAGTATATGAGCAGGCACACAAACAGCCTGAGTTTTGACAGATTAACAACTGTGGAGAGTTGTTGGGTTGGTTGGCTCAAATGCTACTTCCTACTGGTATGGTATGTGACTCGTGAATCTTCCCAAATTAGTTCCAGAAGTTTCCAGAAAATGCATTCTAAGTCTTCTTGTTAGTGTTATAATAAGCTATTTTAAACATCACATGCATAGTAGTATTGATGGGCACCCATGTACTTCTATTCAGATTTAACATAAGAAATAAAATGCTACAGACATGTGAAGCGGAGCAGCCATGGTGCCACGCTAGGAGCCATGCAGCTGGGAGCGAGGACAGTGAAGTTGGCCAGGCCTCAGCCATGGCTCATGGTCCCAAGAAGCATCTGAAGCGAGTAGCAGCTCCAAAGCACTGGATGCTCGGTAAACTGACCTGTGTGTTTGCTCCTCATCATCCACCAATCCCCATAAGCCGAGAGAATGTCTGCCTCTCATCATCTTCCTAAGGAACAGACTCAAGGATGCTCTGACAGGAGATGGAGTAAAGAAGATTTTTATGCAGCGTTTCATTGAGATCGATGGCAAAGTCCCAGCTGATATGACCTATCCTGCTGGCTTTATGGATGTCATCAGCATTGACAAGACAGGAGAGCATTTCTGTCTGATCTACGACATCAAGGGCTGCTTTGCTGTCCATTGGATTACACCCAAGGAAGCCAAGTACAAGTTGTGCAGAGTGAGGAAGATCTTTGTGGGCACAAAAGGGATCCCTCATCTGGTGGCCCACGATGCTTGCACCATTTGCTACCCTGACCCCTTCAGCAAGGTCACAACACCATCCAGACTGATTTGGTGTCTGGCAAGATCACCGATTTCATCAAGTTCGACACTGGCAACCTGTGTATGGTGACCGGCGGTGCTGACTTGAGAAGAATTGGAGTGACTGCCAACAGAGAGAAGCGCCTGGCTCTTTTGATGTGGTTCATGTGAACGATGCCAACGGCAACAGCTGTGCACCCGGCTCTCCAATATCTTTGTCATCGGCAAAGGCAACAAGCTGTAGATTTCTCTTCCATGAGGAAGAGGAATCCACCTCACCATTGCTGAAGAGAGAGATAGGAGGCTGGTGGCCGAACAGAGCAGTGGACGAAGTGGTCTCTAAGGACATGTTACAGAGGTCTCTGTTTAATTAAAGATAATAGAACATGAAAAAAAGAAATAAAATATTATAAACACAGATATAGCCTTCTTTTGTATTCCATTGCAATTACATTTTTCTTTCCCCTAAGATAACTACTTCCATATTTTCGCATTTTTACTACATACAAGTGGTTTAAACATTTATATAAATAGTACTGTTATGTCCACTCATTTTGCAACTTTGTTTATAGTACTTGGAATTAAAACCAGGGCCTTCACACTGAGCTACACACCCAGCCCTTTTTTATTTATTTTTAGACAGGGTCTCTCTAAATTGCAGAGTTATCCAGGCTGGGCTCAAACTTGTGATCTTACTGCCTCAGCCTCCCAGAGTGCCTATAGGCCATTATAGGTATGCATCGCTGCACCTGCCTTTTTATTTTATACTGGGGATCGAACTCAGGACCTTGTGCTTGCCAGGCAGGTGCTTATGTCACTGAGCTATCTCCCAGGCCTTTATTTTGTTTTTTTTTGAGTTTTCCCATGTCTGTATGTGATGTTCATTTAATTTACTTGAACTGTTAACGAATCTGTATCTGCTTCCAATCGATTGCAATCTGTTGCTCTTATAACTAATACTGCATCGACCAACTCTTCACAGCTCTCTTTTTCCCATGTATGAGAGTTTCTTCAAGACCTATACCTAGACGTGGGATTCCAAGTGCAAATTCAACTGTACAAACTTCCCATCAAATTGGCCTTCGAAGGGATGGTGTCACTTTCTAGTCTCATCAACAGTGTAAGAAGCACACTTTTTTTTTTTTAAACTGGAGGAGGACATTTATTTTTAATGCAATTTAAAAAGTGAAAGCAGATGTACCCTGTAATGTGAACTTATCCCTACCTTCATCTTCCACTGCATTGCTTTTCCAACCCTCATTTTCATTCATAGAGCAACAATTTGCCTTTGCAGAGAAAAGCACACTTTTTAATACCTGCCTCTGCTAGCCTTTAATATTTGCTATGATCTTTGGCATATAAAATTATATTCAGATGTTTTAATTTTCATTTCCGTAATTGTTAATAAGATTGAGCATCCTTTCATGTTTATTGACCATCCTGGTTTCCTATTCCATGAAGAATATATTCATATTTGTCCATTTTTCTGTTGGATTATTTTCCCTTTTTTTTTGGTATTGATTAGTGGGAGATCTCTTTTTTTTACAGATTTATTTATTTATTTGGTACAGGGTCTCACTACGCAGCTCAGACTCATAGTGATCCTCCTATCTTAGCCTCCCCAGCCCTGGGATTATAGATGTGCACCACCATGCCCAGTTTCAGTGGTCAATACAGTGCAGGGCCGGCATGGCATGCGGTACTGGTGATCGAACCTGTCTCCTTGCACTTACCAGGCAGGCACTTAGACCACTGAGCTAGCTCCCTGGCCCAGGAGCTCTTTTTTTTTTTTGGGGGGGGGAGGTCCAGGGTTCAAACTCATGCCCTTGCACTTGCCAGGCAGGCACTTGTGCCATGGAGCTATCTCCCCAGCCCCAGGAGCTCTTTTTCTTTGGTGGTGATCCTGGAGGTTGAAGTCGGACTTCATACTGTGGCACATCTTCAGGCCCTTTTTATTTTTTATTTTGAGGCAAGGTCTCACTAAGTCATTCAGTTACCCAAGTTGGGCTCAAACTTGTCCTGTCTCAGCCTCTCAGAGTGCTGTGATTATAGGTATGTGCCACCATGTTTCTCTCTCTTTTAAAGTATGAATAATATTCATATGCTCTTCTGTATCTGTATCTCGTATTGTCTTTATTCATTTATTTCGATGCACATTCAGGTTGTTTTCTTATGTTGGCTCTTGTGAATAAGGTAACATAGCATGGAACATGGAACTGCTGATATACCATTGAAATATTAATTTAATTACCTTTACTTATACTCAGAAGTGGGATTGCTGAATCACATCCTAGTGCTAGTTCTAATTTTGGGAGGAAATTTCTGTATTGTTTTTCATAATAGCTGTACTTGTTTACATTCTTCCAATAGCATACAAGGGTTCCAAGTTCTCTACATCCTACATCCTCACCAATACCAGGGCCGGTGAGATAACTCAGTGGACTAAGCACCTGCTTAGACAAGTGCAGGGGCTGAGTTTGATCCCTGACACCACATGCTGCACTGACCCCAGCCCAAGAACACTGAGCGCTCACCAGTGGGGGTGCACACCTGTAATCCCAGCGCTGGGGAGGCTGAAGACAGGAGGATGTAGGAGTCCAAGCTGCATAGTGAGACCCTGTACCAAATACATTAAAAAAAATCCTCATTGGTTATAACTACTCTAATAGATATGAGTGATTGTGTTATTTTGGTTTTGATTTTGCATTTCCCTAGTTTGTAGTGTTGAGCAACTTCTCATACATTTATTGGTGACTTGCATATCTTGCTTTGAGAAGTATCTATTCATGTCTTTATCTTGTTTGCTACATGGTGCAACTTTTTTTTTTAAATGCATTTGGTTATTTCAGGGTCTCACTATGAAGCTCAGAGTTGTGGTAATCCTGCTTTCAGCCTCCCCAGAGCTGGGATTATAAGTGCAAGCCACTATGACTGGACTCTGGCTGGCTCAGCCTGTCCTGGGGGTGGGGGCTGGCATGGCATGTGGTGCTGGGGATTGAACTGTGGTCCCTGTGCTTGCCTAAGCTTGCCTAAGCAGGTGCTTTAGGTCTGCTGAGCTATCTTGCCAGCCCACATTATGCTACTTGGATTTTTTTTTTGCTATTGAGTTCCTTACACATTTTGAATACATATAACTTTATCAGGTATGTGGTTTGAAAATATGTTCCCCATTCTGTGGATTGTCTTTTCACTCTTGATTGTTTGTAGTGCAAAAGCTTTTTAGTTTAATGCAATCCCATTTGTCTATTTTTGTTGTTGTCATTTGTCCTTTTGGTGTCATTTTCAGAAAATAATCCTTGCTCAGATCAAAATTGAGAGCTTTCCCTCTGTATTGTCTTCCATCAGCTTTATAGTTCCAGGTCTTATATCAACGTCTTGGATCGATTTTGAATTACAAGCATGTACCCTCACACCCAGCTCAGTTTCTTGCATTTTTGCAAGAAACAATAAAGCACTTCACTCCAGCTTTTAGTTGGGAGCTGCTGTTGCGCTACACCGGTGCCTCCTCTGTAGTCGGCACTCATGTCACGCGGCATGTGTTCTACATCCCATCACTTCTCACTCTCTTGGCAGAAGTTTTACATTTTAGCAGAGTCTATCTTACCAGTTATTTGTTTTATGGTTTGAAGCCTTTGCTGTGTTGTATCTAAAAAGTCATTGCTAGACCCTTACCTATATTTTCTCCTATGTTATCTTGCAGGAATTTTATTGAAAAAAAATTTTTTTCTTCTTCCCCAGTACTGAGGTTGGAACCAGGGCCTCTGCACTGAGCTACATTCCCATCCTTTTGGTTTTGTTTTGTTTTTATATTTTTAAATTCTGAGACAGAGTCTCACTAAGTTACTGAATTGCCTGGGCTGGACTCAAACTTGTGATACTCCTGTCTCAGCCTTCTAAAATGCTGGATTTGACTTACAGTTTTACACTTTACATTTACATCTATGATAGGTTCTGGCCCTGGCATGAATTGCTAAAATCATTATGGTGGTCCCCTAATATGTCTGATGCCCTTAAAACAAAGGCCTACGCTTCTAAGACCACCACCCCTTTCTTCTCTAATTTATCTCAGTACATAATTTACTTTCATCCTTCCCACCACCTCAGGGAAGACCCCCAGTCAGCTCCCTCAGGTCTATCTAAACATGCCCTTCAAACTCTCCGCCTAGCAAAAGGCCATGAAAGCCTCAGCCTCCCTTTGTCTAGAGAGAGAGAAAATTCCTCATCCTTCCCCACATTTTCTCCCATGTCCTCAAAGAAAATAAAGCCTCTTTCTCCTTTTCCTTCTGCCTGTTTCTCTGCTGCTCCAAGAACCTAGTTTTTCCCCCTCTTGAGTTATTTTTTGTGAAGGGTGTCAGGTTTGTGTCTTTTGCCTGTGGATGATCAGTTGTTCTAGTAGCATTTGTTGAAGACTTCCTTTTCTCCACTGGTTTAACTTTGTTCCTTTGCCAAAGCCCAGTTGAATATATGTGTGTGGTCTGCTTCTGGGCCCTTTGTTCCTTGCTCCCTTTGCCTCTACCTCTGCCAGTACCACTGAAGTGGTCAGTGTGGCCTTGTGGTGAACGCTGAGTTCAGGTCGTATTGGTCCTCTGAGTTCCTTGTTTTTCTTTTTCTTTCTTTTTTTTTTTTTTTAATATTCTGGCTGGCTCAGCCTGCCCTGGGGGTGGGGCTGGTGCAGCATGTGGTGCTGGAGATCGAACCGTGGTCCCCGCGGTTGCCTAAGCTTTCCTAAGCGGGCACTTTAGATCACTGAGCTATCTCACCGGCCCCTCCTTGTTTTTCTTCACTGGAGTTGGCTGTCCTGCGTCTGGGCTCTCCATAGCCATGCGGGTCACACTTTTTTTTGGGAACTCATCCTTTCACACCTTGTGAAGGTGTCCCTACAGGAAGGCTTTGTGATTTATTCTGAGCCCTAGAATTTCAGTGGTCCTCCACCATTTTTTTGTGCACAGAGCAGGCCTGCTTTCTGTTTCTTGCGGGCAGTTGTTTTATTTATTTTTTTATTATTATTTTTTAGAGAAATTATGTTTACTAGTTTTATCTGCGCATGGTCTTTTTTTCCTGTATAAAAAAGCAAACACTGCTAATGGCCATTTTGGTAAAAACATAGTATTAAAACTTAAGGGTCACATCCTTTGGACAAGCTTGATTCTGAGGATGTCGAACCCTTTGGCCATGACAACAGCCGCTGCTTCACACAGCAGCATTCGCCACATGTTCACCTTCGATACTTTTCCAGAATGCCGGTCTTTCTCCACACAGTAGCAGTGATCGTAGAACTCTGTAAAAGTAGTTGCCAGCTTATACATGTAATCACAGAGTGTATGGAGGAATAAATCATCTAAAATCTTCTGCAAAATGTCAGGGAAATGCAAAATACATGGGCCTAGCTTCCACTCCTTTTCATGGTCTAAAATGATCTTGGTCTCTTGAGCAGCTTTCCGTAGCATCTCCTCGTCAATGCTGGCCAGACAGGCAATGGACCTGATTTTGGTGAATGCATACAACAGGTATGCAGCTGTGTTCCCTCTGTCGTCCAGCATTTTGTCAAAAGAGAAGATGTAGTCGTTCATCTGGTTATGGGAAAGCTCAGCATACTTGATACAGCCATGAGCAATAGATGTCGGAGCAGCTTTCAACTCCTCTGGAGTTAAGACCTTGGTTCTCTCTTTTTCCTTCAGTTTATTCATAGATCGTTTTAGTCTTTCTTCCAGAAGGTCTATGAGGTGTATGGTTTCACCTGGACGTGTTTTAAACTTCTTCTTGTCTTCCCCTAGCACCATACCAAATCCAGCATGGGCCACTCGAGTGACTTTGGGATCATATCAACCCATCATTTGGGCAGCAGCAAACTCTGTCTGGAAGTGTATAGCTTGTCCACTGTCTACAACATAGATAATCATATCTGCTTTTTCTTCGAATAGTCTTTGTTTGATAGCAGCCCTGTCAGATGTATCATAGGTGTAACCACCATCTGATTTCACTATGGTCAGTGGTACGGAACAACCTGGGACAAACACAGTCTTTCTGCCATCATCCACTTGCACGAATCCTCTGTCTTCAAATTCTTTCACAACATCGGGCATCCTATCTTGATAGAAGGATTCTCCTCTCTCTATTAAGGATATGTCCAATGCCTCATAGATTTTATTAAACTCCTGGTGGGAGACATCACAGATAAGCTTCCAAGCTTGTGTAATATCTGGGTCTTTACTCTGACGCCGAACAACACACTGATAAGATCGATTTTTTAATGGGGAGTTGTTTTAAAAACCTCTTTCCTCACTCTGGTGGGTAGAAACTTTTAAGTTCCCTTTCACACAAATAAGACAGAGACCTTGCAGGTTTAAGGATGGATGCAGAAGTCTCCTTTCCTGTTCCACGCTCCTCCCAGCTGGGAGGAAGGCCAACACCTCTCCTTCTGTCCTGGTGCCCCCATTGTCAGGATGTCAGCCTGTACTTCCTAACTCAGCTTGAGTTGGGGCCTAAAATTCACTGGGGCACTTAGTGTGAACTCACTTTGCCTCGATATCTCCCCTGTTCCCCTTCTGAGCACCTCAGAAAACTCCTGCTCCTAACTCAAAAATACAAAATGTAGGGCAGGGGAGATAGCTCAGCAGTCTAAGCACCTGCCTGGCAAACACAAAGTCCCAAGGGGAGGCTGAGGCAGGAGGATCACTACGAGTCCGAACTGCATAGCCAAACCCTGTATTAAAAAAAAAAAAAAAAGCTGCCCCTTACAGAGTTGTGTGGGTGCAAGTATGGTACGTAGGGAGTTTGTGGGGCACACAGCTCCCAGTAAAGGATTGAGGATTCACACGGACAGCAGCTGTCACCTCCTGGCCAAGAAAATATATCTTGGTGAGCAAGTGGGTTCTCTGAGTCCTTCGCTCACCTGTTCCTCTGTGAATCCAGTTCTGAACGAAGCCTTTTCTTTTCAGATGTTCGCTCCAAGCGGGAGTATGATGAGAGCCACGTGATTACTGCCCTGCGCGTGAAAAAGGTACAGGCCTGGTGGGAATCCTCAGGCCCCGGACTGAAGGGGTGGGAGGGAGCAGGAGTTGTCAGGCCCCGGCCCGGAGAGGATCCTCAGCGACACCGGCACCAGAGCAGGCACCGCCGGTGCCTCCACCGCGGCCGCGTCCTCCTCACACCTGCACGCTTCCTAAGTTGTCTCCACCCCCACCCACCACAGCAACTACAGAGGTCATTCCTTGGCGTGCCAGGCCCCAGCGATACCCCAAGGTACGAGGTGCCTTAGTCCAGGGTCACGACCCTCGCAGAGCTTTTGTTCTCCTCGGGAGCGGACCCTACACGTGGAGGTGTCTAGACGGAAGTCGCTCTTCCTTCCCTCGCGTTTGCCTTTCTCCACTCCGGCAAGTGGACAGAGTCCCGCTCTCAGGCACCTTGGACCCTCCGCGGCCAGGCCCCTGTCTCCACCCGCGCGGGCCGTCCTCCATCCGGAGTCACAGCCACACGGGCCTCTGACCCCCGCGGCCCTAGCCACCGTCTGCCCCTGGCTTGGAGCGGCTCGCTTACTTGCCTTTGATTAGTTCAGCTTTATTTTCTGCTGCCGCTGCTGCCTGAAGATCCCTGCTGCTTTTGATCTCTCCGGTCAGGAGACTTTCTTGCCCTCGAGGTCCCACCCAAGTTCACAGCTTCAGCCATCCACATGCAGTGAGGGGTCCTGTCAAGTTCACCTCTAAAATCGTCTTGGAAATTCCCTCCTCCTCCCCTTTCCCCCTCGCCCTCTACCTCTGGCCGTTTTCCTGCTCATAACTCAACAGGGAGCCTGGGTCCTGGCTTAAGTATTTTTCCAGAATAAACTCGCTGCCTAATGCCCCTCATCCTCACTTTCTGCTTTGTTTTTCCCTGGGCTTTCAATTCTCTGGCGCTATACTTGAGTTCCTAACCCTTATTTCAGGCCTTCCCCCCATCCCCATTCTGAGCTCTCCCTAATGCCTGGCCTCACTCCCAGCCTAGCTTGCCCGTGTTGCCAACCGGTGAGCCTTGGATTCTGGCAGCGCCCCCAGTCTGGAAGAAGGCAGTGCCTCTGCCTCAGCGCCTCAGAGCCTCTCAGCCAGGCCGATCCCTTTCCCCTCCCTCTGTGACTTTCCAGACCCCCCTGCAGGATATGGGGTTCACAGCCTTCTTGGATCTGAGCTTTCCTCTTGACTCCATCTCTGATGTGTTTTTACTATCAGTCAGCACCCCATTAATATTGCCCTGCTGTTTTTTCCTTACACACATTTCCCTCGGATTTTAAGATTTTTTGAAATTGGAACACCACATCTTAAGTCAGTTTGTTCTTTTGGTTTTTTTGGAAAGCAGTACTGGGGATTGAACCTGGAGCCTTTGTGCTGAGCTACATCCCCAGCGTTTTTTTAAAAGAGTACGCTGAGGCCGATGTTCCTATTTATTTATTTATTTATTTATTTATTTATTTTAGGGAAATACTTTTGTCCTTTAATTGAAAAACATCCATAAATATTGACTAAAATCATAACATTTTTTCCTTTTTTTTTTTTTAAACTTTATTTATTTATGTTATGCCCAGGTCAGCCTGCCCTGGGAGTAGGGCCGGCACAGCATGTGGTGTCTGGGTTCCGGATCGAACAGCAGTCCCTGAGGTTGGCTCAGCAGGCACTTTAGACCACTGAGCTATCTTGCCTGGCCCATTTATTTATTTATTTATTTATTTATTTATTTATTTATTTTTCTTTTTGTCTTTTTTGAGACAGGGTCTCACTATGAGTTCAGGCTGGCCTTGAGCTCACTTTTGTAGCCCAGGCTGATCTAGAACTCCCACTGATCCTCCTGCTTCAGCCTCTCAAGTTCTGGGATTATGGGCGTGTACTACCATGCCTGGCTGAAATCATAACATTTAAAAAAATGTCTAATAATCTTTACCAATTAGCACACACATAATGTATTATAAAACATTAGGCAATCTTACTTTTGAGAAATCTAATCTGTAAAGTCGCATCTGTATTTGCTATAAACATGAAGTACCTGAATAACATCAGAAATCAACCAGGCTAACTTAATATACTTATCAATACACAGCATTTAGATTAAACCAAAGTCCTATTCAGTGTTTTAGATATGGTCTTCATTGTAAGCAAGGGGCACTGTCGAGAAATTTTTCTTTTGATGTTTTCATTTTTGTTTTGAGACAGAGTCTCGTTATGCAGTTCAGGCTGGCCTTGCACTCACCATATACTCCAGGTTGGCCTTGAACCCTTGACAATCCACCTGCCTCTGTCCTCTGAGCACTGGGATTACAGGTATGTGCTACCATACCCAGTTTCCCAGCCTTTCTTTTATTATTTTATTTTTCAGATTTTGAGACAAAAGTCTCTGAGTTGCTTAGGCTGGATTTGAACTTGTGAATCTCCTGCCTCAGGCTCTCAGAGTGCTAGGATTACAGGCATGTGCCATCACACTCACTTGCCTTTTTCCCCAAAAGTGGATGTGGCAGATTCCCATTATTTTCCTGGCCACACCCCTTCCCTCTTGAGGGGAAATTTTCATCTCCCTGCTTATTCCATGGGGTTCTGGTGGTGCTCCCTAAAATATCAGCTAGATCTCTCACCTCAGTGACTGGCTCTGGGTCTGGATGGAAACTGAGCCAGTCAGAACGGGAACTAGTGAAGGGTATGTTTTTCTAACCAGGCAGTGGGATTTGGAAGTTTTCTTACTGTGAGTAATTTATAAATTAAACTTTATCACAGGTATGTAGGTGCAGGGAAAAATACGGTATATATGGGGTTTGGTACTATCTATAATTCAGACATCCACAGGGGCAGGGATCAGAACACATTCCCTGAGGTATCTGTTAAACATGGCAGTCAGTCTCTCCTTTGGTGGCCAGTCCTGCCTCTGCCCTGGTTAAATTGGTGGCATGTCTTACACCCATGATGTCCACAATCTGGTCTCTGTGGCCTCTGCACACCACCGCCTTGGGCTGCAGGGGCTTTGCTGTGAGCACAGCGACCTCTGCTTTACGGCTTCCCCGGTCCCTGCCATGTGGCAAGTGCTCAGTGCATATTCCTGCCTGGTGAGCTTCACAGTGTTCATCTAGCTGACACCGCCTGCCCTGTGTCACCGTTCTGGTTCTCAGGCCGACTTAGGTGTTTCTTGTTGGTTGGGGCTTTGATGTCAGCTAGACCAGGTTGCAAGGGACAGTGTGAAGAAACTGGAGACTAGGACACTAGCCTGCCACTGGCTGAGACAGACTTTCCTTGACCACAGAGGCTTGTGGGGAGCACTATGAGCAAGTGGGGACTCCCTGTTGGCATCCAGCCAGGTTCCTTAGGTTCCAATGCTTCTGCTAAGGTCAGGAGTAGCACAGGTACTGTGAGATGACATCATCCCTCCCTAGGTGACCTCATCCCCTCTCCTAGGTGATATTATCCTTCGCAGTCCCTTCCTCTCTAGATAACACCATTACCTAAGCAATCAGCATCTCTTTTTCTTGCCCCCTGATCCACAATTTGGTGACTGAGCCGCTCCCTGACTCCCGCTCCCTGACTCCTCTCTCCCTCGAGGCCTGTTTGCCGTTCCTTCCTTAACCACTTGCAGGGCCTCCCATGCATCTGCCACTGTCTAGAAGCTCAGGGTGCATCTGTGACTGACACGGTCTCACGTCCCTGCTCTCACAGAGATTATATTAAATCTTGCAGTCTTCCAGTGACATCTGCTTTTTCATGACTTGTGCTTATCCACGCCTTCTCCTCACTGCATTCTTATGAGTAAGATTTCGTCCCTATTCAGGGGACTGGGTGTTGTGATTTATCTAGGCCTGTTTATTTTGCTACCAGGACTTCCGAGAACTTGTGAGCCCTTCAATAGGCCAACTACTCTTTGGTCAAGCACCTACCTCTGAACAAGCTCTGTCCAGCCCTGTGTGGACACTCTTGGTGCTTCTGGCCTTTGTGTTGTCAGGGGAAGGAACTCAGTCCTTGCCTCACGTGCCCCCTGATGTCCTGTGCTGGGAATCCATTCCCTATCACATGGCCTGCCAGCATGTCTCTGTGTGTTTTCCTTAGAAGGGCAATGAATACCTCATTCCAGCATCTGTGGATCTGGAGTGTGTGAAGTACTGTGTGGTCTATGATAGCAACACAAGCTCCATGGAGATGTTTATAGAAAATGCCACGGCTGATGAGGAAGAGGATGAAGAGGATGACAAAAGCAGCTCTAAGAACCATGACCGAGGTGGGTTTTCCTACAGTAACCAGTACTGTTCCCTATGCCAGAGGCTGTGACACCAGGTGCTTCACTTCCTAGCAGGTCACTAACTTGCCACTGGCTGAGACAGCAGACTCCTGGCTCAGAGACACAGGACTGCTTCACTCAGAGCAGCAGGTGGAGCCAGAATGTGATCATTTTCCTGCACTGGTTCCCCCAGCCCCAGTATCACAGGGTGACATGGGAAGGGGTAGGTGATGCCACAGGGAGTTGCATTACAGGGAAAGGACCTTCAGCCTGGGGGGAGGGGCAGAGGGACAGAAGACGTCCTGTCATCCAAGCCCGTCACACAGATCTCCTGGATGGGTGGTGCAGAACTAAGGTAGCCAGGGCTGTTTTCACAGGACATGCAGAAAAGTAAGAGATCAAGGAGAGCCGTGTCCTAACAGGTACTGTCACTGCTACTTTATAGATGAGGAAACTAGGGCCTAGGATGGTACTGTAACTCACTCCCACACTGAATGGCTTAGTTATCCACTGCTGTGTGACAGATTACCCAGAACTCAGCAACAGAAAATAAATGTTCATTATCTTATTGTTTTCATGGCTCCTGAGGCCACTCAACTAGGAGGCACAAGGATGGCCTTGTAATTTGCTATCACCGAAAAGCTGAGCCTGGATGACCTTAATCTAAAATGACTTTGTAGCTATAACCAGGAGGCCCCTAATTTCATTCTGCTGGTTGCTGAAGACTTCAGCTCCTCACTACAAGGGCCTCCCCATGAGATTGCTTGAAGGGTACCCCCAACACAGTAGCTGGCTTCCCCAAAAGGGAGCCAGTGGGGTCCTTGAGGCAGGCATGTGTCTTTGTGACCTGGCCTCAGGAGTTCACGTTCAGTCACTGCCACAGCAGTCATTAGAAGTAGGTCACAAAGTCCAGGCCACCCTCAAGGGGAGGCAGGCAGCGTGATCTTTTAAGGGAAAACATTTAGAGGAACTGGTGGATCCACGTCCAGTCAGCCTGGTGGAATCTGGTCTCTCATCGCTTGGACAGTGACACTGGACAGGAACCCAGCTCAGGGTTGAGGCTGTAAAATGTGGCCAGTTCTGAGGTGCTCAGCTACAATTCTGAGGCTCTGCTGTTCTCTTTTCAGCCCCTGGCGTGGGAGTGACCACTTCCCACCATTGGGTGGTGCTAAGCTTCTGCCACTGAGGAAACCAGCCTTTGGGACTTTCATCCCAGGAGTTCTTTGGCCAGAAAATGTCCCCTTGGGCTCTGGTTTACAGTCCTAGGATTACAGGCTGAACCCTGAAACCCTAGGAAGGGTAGTAAAAAAAAAAACGATAACCCCTTTTTGTGTTATTACTTACTCCACTCAGTAGGCAACCACAGCCACACACACCACATGAGGTGACTTTTCTCACTTACAATGGCCTCTTCAATGTGAATGCAGTCTTTGGATACAAAACCATTTCTGGGGTTCTTTCACCACCTCTGTTATGGCTTGTATCTAGTTGTTCCCCCAAACCCCCATGTAAATCATGAGGCTGTCAAACATGCTCCTTAATGGGTGGGGCCAAAGGGCCAGGGCGGGGCTTGAGGGGCGTGGCCAAGAGAGGCGCAAACCGTTAAACCAATAGCAGGTGCTGTCAAAGCCCGCCCTGCAACAGGAGTCGGTACGGAGTGAATCATCCTGGACAGGGCGCATAGTCTCGAGGTCCTGCTATGTAATTCAGGCTGCTTTAAATTATGAAACTGTGACCTAAATAAACCTTTCCTTTCCTAAGCTTGTGTGTTGGGTATTTGTCCCAGCAATGAGAGAAAAATAACTAAGACAACCCCCTTCCTGACAATGAATCAGAGAGCCCCTGTGGCACACCAGCCTCTCCTGTCCCAAGAAGAACTGGGCACAGGGGGTCCTCATCACCCCTAGAAGCAATGCGAGGTTACAAGTCCTTCCCTGCCGGTCTTCCCTTACTGGTCGTGGGGCACTGTCCTTGCTTGCTGTGGCCAGTGCTGAAGTAGCCATGGCTGGCGGAGGTCGTGAATGGCCCTCTGGATCTGCTGTGTGTCCTCCGGGGCTGGTGGTGCTGCGTCCCTCTCTGGCCTCCAACATTCAACCACTACTTCATTTGCGTGGCAGCACTGGCTGGTTGCAGGGGGCTTTCCCTGGGTGTTTTTATCAGCTGGTGTCTTTTTCCCCTCCCTCCATCTCTCTTCCTCTTCCTTGCCTTCCATTCTCTTTTCTCTCTTCCTCCTTTCCCTCCCTCCTTCTTTATTCTCTGAGGATTGAACCCAGGGGCACTTTACTACTGAGGTACATCCACAGACTATTTTATTTTTTATGTTGAGATAGGGTCTCACGAACTTTCCCAGGTAGAATTTAAAATCGTACTCTTCTTGCCTTAGCCTCCCAGACTGCTGGGATTACAGGTATGCACCCCTATACCCTGCTTAGGGGGCCTGCACATTAGCTCAGTTGTTTAAGCATCTGTTCAGGCAAATGCAGTCAGGCACAGGGGACCTGGGTTCAATCCCCAAATCTACAAGTCTCACTGGTGTGCCCTGAAGGCGTCCTCAGACAGCCAAAAAAAAGGCCTTCTCCATACCCTGCTCAGCTGGTGTCTTTTTTGGAGCCCTGCTCTTGGCTTAACACACACACACACACACACACA